>VDFB02379711.1:244297836-244524706 GCA_007258455.2 Sequoia sempervirens
TTTTCAAATTCTATAATATAAAATTTAATATTTTTCTTAATAAGACAATCAACCTTACATTTTTTGGTGTTGATCACCTACTTTTAGTAAAATTATAAAATATATATTATAATTAAAATACTATAAATTTACTATTTAGATTCAATAGGTTATGATAAAATCAAGTTTTTTGAATAATTTCATTTATTTAGTAAATTTTACCCAAAGTGATGCTACATATATTTAATGGTCACTTTCAATTTAAAAACTTATGTTCAAGATCTATTTTATCTATAATTAATCTAGCTATATTTTTTTCTATCAAAATTGACTTTCAATTAGAAATCCTTAAATTTATTTGCGTTGATAAGTTAGACTGAAGTGTAGCAAAACAAATTTGCAAACCTCTATGTAGTCGATTACTCTCGAAATAACTATAAACACAAAGAAAAGAAAAAAATTGGGGTTGTTTGGGGATTTATCTTAGTCAAATCCCTAATTTAGTGTCTCCACCTCCACAATAACCTAAATAGATAGATAGAAAAATAAATAATGTGTTTTCTTACTCTAAGTATATCTAGAAATAAGAATATAGTGATAAAATTAAATTAATTAATAAGGGATGTGATAATCCCAAGGTGCTCAGGAGCACAAGAAAATAAAACTACAATAGTAATGAGATATAAAATCATATTACTCGTAAAGGCTTGAGAAAGCCAAGAGAATAAGAAAGATGAGAATAATGATGTAAAAGTTATCGAGAACTATTAGAGAGCTTGAAAGTTTTTTGAGAGCCACAGAGAGAGAGATCTTAAAAAAATGAAAGATTAATTTCAAAAATGATAAGAAGGAAAAGAAGGATGTCAATGAACCATTTGGAACCATTTCAAGCTATTTCCACTAACCTAGGAAGGTGAAAAGTGGGAAATGCTAAAATAGGATTTTAAATGACATTGGATGCTAGTGCAACACATGGGAATCCATAGTAGGCACTAGTTTCAAGATAATATACACTAAAAGTGACAAGAAATAAGAACATAGGGCTAACACAAAAGTGACCTAAAAAGTTACTATTGGAAAGGAGGCCTAAGCACCTTAAGCTAGAAAAAGGTTAATGCAAGGGATGAAATGAGCCTACAAAAACATTAAGGGAATGAACACCAAATTGTATACAAAACATAAGTATAAAATTGTAATGGTATAAAATTTATAACACTACATTTTACCCACATGTTAGAAGGAAATTATGAACCTATGTGAATATGCATACTAAGTTAAAAGGGAAATGAATAAAAATAAATAACTCAATAACACGAAAAAGGATACTATAGAGGATGATAAAATCTCTCCAAGATAAGGAATCATTCCCTCATGCTAAGCATGCTAAGGAATCCTTCTAGAAAGGGTGAAATGGAAGATATTAGCGTAGAAAGGAGATTTTCTCAGTAATGCAAGCAAAATTCATCTTCTTAAAGCCTCTCTTTAGAGTACCTCAATCTACTTCTTATCCCTTTTATTGATGCAAACAACTTGGATAGACAAACTAGAGAAAAATCGAAGAAGGTTCCTTTGGTCTAGCACTAATCAAAAGGATTGTATCTCCCTTGTGAATTAGGATACGATTTTCTCTCACAAACAAAATGGAAGGTTGAATATCAAAAAAACTAAATAGATGAACCTATCCCACTCTATAAAGTTATTTGGTGTTTGATAAAACTCTAAATAGGTCAATATCCTAAGATCCAAGTACTTAAATTGGCATGAGGGAATCTTCTTTCTCTACAATGCTTATCTTCCTAAACATTCTAATATTTGGAATAATATTCTCAAAACTAAGGATACTAGATAAGGTGCCTTATAGAATATTGGTAAAGGGAATTCCATGAGGTATTGGAAAGATCATTGGGCTTATTTGTTTCCTCTAGAATTTAACCTAGTCAGTTCGGCTATTCAGATTTATCTGAGTAAGAGATTTGGTAACATGGTGAAGGACTACTAGGATCCCTCCTCTAATCCTCCCTCCCAGAGAATAGACTATAATTGGCATGATCCCCCACTCTAATGGTATATTGAAGATCTTCTTAGAATCATCTCAAATTATATATTCTACAAATGTAATTCCCTATAGTTTCTAGTTTGACCTAAGTCTAAATATGGTGATTACATGGTCAAATTTGGGTGCAACATTTTATCCCCTGAATGGCCTCCTCAATTCAACTAGATGAAGTTATGGAGGAGTATTTATCTATCCCTAAAGCTAGCTTCTTTTGGTGGATGGCCTACCACAAGAAATTCCTCACTTTATACAATATTAATAAAAGGGGAATGCAATTAGTTAACAAGTGTTTCATGTGTGACCTCGGATAAGGGGGAAAGAATTGATCATCTCCTTTTCCATTGTGTCTTCTCTTAGAGAGTTTACCAAAAAAATTCAATCTAGGTTCCTTCTCAACTAGGCTTGAAACAAGGGTACTAAAAGCATTACTAAAAGTTGGATCCCCCCCTTTCTCACATCCTTTACTTACCAAGTTTTGGTGGTAGGATTTTCTTCTCACTAGTTGGGATCTCTAGAAAGAATGCAAAAGTAAGGTCTTTAGAGATAAAAAGAAACCTTGTAAAGTGCTTGTGGATCATATCATTCACAAAATCAATAAAAATGAAGCCATCCCCCATGGATATAAGTATTGCTAAGTCCCAGGATATTATTGAAATCCTCAATAATATGAGATCCAAAATTCCTTCTACTAGAAAGACTATCTCTTGGATCCCCTTGACCCTGGTTATGTGAAAGGGAACCTAGGTGGAGCAAGAGGGGGTAGAATCCTAAGGGATCATAGGATAACATTTATTTTTTATTACACTATCAATTTGTGTACCCAGTCATCAAAATTTGTAGAGGTGGAAGTTGATTTTCATGGTATCCTATTGACTAAAAAAAGAGGACTAAATAAAGTAATTATTGAAGGAGACTCTGAAAATGCTATCACAATGTTGAATGGGGAAGCCTCTCCCAACTGGTTTGATCTCATTAAGACCTCTCACAAGGATATAATGAGCTTTAATTAGTGCAAATTCATGCATATTTTTCATGAAGGAAATACCTTTGCAAATGTGATTGCTAACCTAGGGTTTAAATTTTCCAAACTATTAAAGTTTGGCATGATAAGAACCTACGAGCTCAAAGCACATGAGAAACTATATCATTAATGAAGCTCAGTATCTTAGCACATGTAATTTCAGAAACTACTATGAATTTATCTCATGTGTGTAAGGATTACATGTGCCCCCCATTTGGATGGAAAGATATGATATCATCCCACTTTTGGTTTATTTTAGTATGTTTCAATTTCATCTTGCTTCTCCATTGTGTGCCAAAAGTTTCTAGAATAAGCATTGGTTGGTCTCCACTTGCTCATCTTCTATGGGTGGAGATCTAGTTCAGGAAGAGCCTAATAACTATGAGTCTTTGAAGAATGACTAGGATCTTTGGTCTATTCTTTAGAAGGTAAATCTAGCCTCCTAAATTGAGGTGATAAAAGGCCATAACCCTACCCTCTCAACTAATTTCACTATGTTGCAAAAATGCTTTTCATTGCACCAAAAGATTGACCTCTTAATGCCTGATAGAACCACTAGAGTTAATGAATCCATGAGAGGTGGTTAAGTCATGTCACAAACCCAAGAATTATGCTACACAACACAAGGACACCAAGGGCACACACCTTGCAACAAACCACCCAATGCAAGAGAGGGATTTGAACCCGTGACCTAGGCTCTAATACCAATTTTTGCAAAGATAGTTGTTGTTGCACCAAATGATTAACCTATTAATGCCCGATACAACCACTAGAGTTAATGAATCCACAAGAAGTGATTAAGCCATGTCATGAACCCAAGCACTACACTGCACAGCACAAGGAGACCAAGGACTCACACCTTGTAACACACTAATTCTTGGAAGAACAAATTAGTTTAATTTAGGGGCCTCTCCTTCTCTATCATTGTTGAGATGATATTAGGGACCACTAGCCTTCCTCTTGAAGCAAAATACTTACCCAAGAAGCCTAAGGGGAACTATTAGAAGGACATGGATAATTTCTTGAAAAGGGGTGAGAAGATCAACCGTCTACAAAATGGGTTCAATAGAGGGGACCTTCTAAGGTTCTAGAATAAAATTGCATATGTTCTTATGAGGTATGTAACCCTTGAATTTTGGTACATTCTTCACTAGAGTAATATTTTAAAGTTGTGCTAAACAAAGTTAATTCTATGCATCTCCATCAATTCTTAATATATAGTTTCTACTGGTAAAATCTAGCCCTCTCCCTGATTGTTTCCTCATTCGCTCATATTACTATTCCCTACCTTATCCAAAATGGCATGAATTTAGATGGCTCTACTAAAAATCCTAGAACCCCTTCCTTGGTGGCTAAAATAACCCCATCTCTTAGAGTAGGAATACTTAACCCAACCCCCCTTGTTCCTCTAAAGGAAAAACCATAGTGACTAGTTCACTTGTTTCTTCTAAAAGGAAAAAGGTATATTTTTTACCCTCCCTATATTTTTATTCCTAGTGATAATTTTGGGACCACTTGGTCCCCATCCCCAAATATTAGCCCTAAGGAATCCCCTACTAACTCTCATTTGTACTACAACTTCTCTACTAGCCCCCATCCCTCACCTCAAAATTAGGAGATGCATACTCAAAACATGACAAATGATCTCTCAACCTCTCAAAACCCTTCCAAGAATTATGTTTCTCTATGTGAGGACTTTTATGATCTATGCAAAGCCATAAACATCCAAAATGAGATTTTTAAATGGAAGCTTACACAATTTCTTATGACCAAGATCAAGATTCAAAATTTGGAGTCTATTAAATTCTAGTAAAGGCTATGGATTGGCTTAGAGAGGAAAATGATGTGGGATAGTGAGAGTTGATGAAAGGTGTGGCTAAGACCTTTGAAAATGGGTCCAGCTAGAAAAGGATGTCGGGGACTTGAAGGAGGACATCGAGTCACTAAAGGATTGCATGGATTTTGAAAGAGTTTGCCAATATTCAAAGCAACTCAAATAAATTTCTATTTAATTTACACAAAATTATTGATTATAGTAAAGAAATGGTTAATAATACAGTAATGACCATTTAGGAATTTCAATAGGAGTTAAATAATTTTCATGCTAAGAGAGCGAGGGATGAAGCTCATGTAGCTCCCCCTTCTAGCTACAACAAAAAAGGTAAATCCAAAGAGAATTTCATGCTTGCTACCATGGAGAAAATTGGTAAAAGGGTCCCAAAGTCTTATTTTTTGAGGATAATTTGCAGTTCCTTATCAAGGATCAATAGGCTATAAAATGCTCCACCTTTTAAGCAACTAGTAAGTAGTCTCTTTGAGTTTCTAGTCTTGGGTTGGTCCTATTTTTGTTGATGTCAGTTGGTTTTTTTATTTTAGTTCTTATTTTCATTATTTTTTTGTTGTCTCACTCCTCATAAGACCCCTCTATATCGCCTCAATGGTTATTTTTTAAATGGGTTTGGGCCATTCCTACTTAATATTATCAGGATATTCCCACATTTCCTTTATTTATCTTTGAAAATCATTCTTTATGGTCATTTAGAACATATTTAGTGCTCTATAATTAGCATCACTATCATTTTTGTCTCTCATAAAATTATATGGGAGAATGTATGATGAAGGGACATGTCTCAATATGTAACTTCATATGCTCAAACCTCATGTGAGTGGGGAGATGAATAGAGTCACTATTTTAAATGTCACTACAATATCAATTAGGTTTTATGTGTGTAGTATTTATATTCTATAATAAGGATTATAATATGTAAATGATAATTCAATGTAAAAGTAGAGAAGGCTATTAACAATAGTATTAAACCTATAACAATAAAAATTTATTATGTTGAATTGTATACAATATCTATGAGAATAGATATGTGTTTTCTATCTCCTCATCTAACCATCAACCTTAAAATAATGGCTATACACATTAATTTTCAAAGAGGGAGTAATATGAGGTATTTTTTGGGACATAACGATTCAAATTCTCACTTTAATTGTCACAACCACTCAAACCCATAACAAAAATTCAAGACATGTGGTAATAATGACATGAATTTATGTCTTGTAATATGGAACATAGGAATTGACTACGATGAAGATCTTTTCATTGAAACCATGAAGACAATCAAGAAAACCCAAATATTTTTCGTATGATCTAGTGACCTAGATCCTCTTGGATCATAGCAACCTCATAATTATTATATTCATGTAACTATAATCTAAATGGAATAGAGTTATAAATAAAATTCATAAGCCAACACCATGGTCCCCATGCACCATCTTGCATTCATCCCTATAGAAGATCATATGTACAATAACATTATTCCTGACTCATAAAAATAATATTCCTCACTAATATTATAATTTTTAAAAGATTGAAGAGGTTTTTATGCTTTCATCTCCAAAAATAAGAAGGAATCTACCTCACCTATTTATTTTGAGATAATAGTCATGTCCATTGAAGCTCTCATAAATTGGGAACTACTCCCTATTGGGGTTCATATGAAAGGAGGATTCAAAATTAATACATTAAAGTAAAATATAAATATGATCTTACTCTAATAAACATATAAATATTTTAATTTTAGTGAATTTTATACATTATGATAAAATGTCAATCAATAAAAAATAATAGATTATTTTATTAAAATGGGAAAAAACACTAAAAATGATTTTATATATACATACATACATACATACATACATACATATATATATAGATATACATACATATAATATATATATATATATATATATATATATATATATATATACATATATATATATATATATATTGCATTGGTGGTTGTCGTTACACCAAAAGATTGGCCTGTTAATGCCTAATACAACTGCCAAATTTATACAAGATCCATGGGAGGCGGTTAAGCCATGTCACACCCCCAATCGTTGTGTTACATCAAGGAGATCAAGGGACACACCATCTTGCAACAATCCCTCCTAGCACAAGCGAGGGGTTCGAACCCATGACCTCAGCTCTAATACCAATTATTGCATTGGTGGTTGTCATTGCACCAAAAGATCGACCTGTTAATAATTGATACAACCGCCAAATTTATACAAAATCCACAGGAGGCGGTTAAGCCATGTCACGAACCCAAGCATTGCGCTACACCAAGGAGATTGAGGTATATACCATCTTGCAACAATATATATATATAAATTGAATCTACATAGAAAATGTTACAAATCATTAGTTTAAATCATCCTTGAATTGTTGACCATTTATTTGATATAATTGACACAATGGGTTGAATGCTAAAAACATATTGATTTTGATGTTGAAAAGTGGGACATACTATTGTGTTGTAACCCAAATTATTTATAAGGACATCATAATAGGAAATGAGTAAGTGGTATTAAAAACAATGGGTATGAAACCATGAATCTAACAACTACTTTGAAAAAGTTCGTACAATAAAAAAAATTGGACTTAAGTGTACAATTAATTAGGAGTGTAAAATATGCAAAATATATTAACATATTCCTAAAAAATGATATGCATTTCTAATTGGTAGGAATAATGAAACATCAAAGATGATAAATCTCAACTCATCACAATTTAATATGAAATATATTTGATTGTAAAATTAATTTTAAGTATATAAATTAAAAAGGATTGCTAAAATAAGTAATTTAAGTTGAATTAGAGGAAATATATTTAGCCTATTTTGTAGAGGTTTAGAATGCAAACTTACCAATATTCATATTTTTTATATGTTTACAAATATCTTTAGGAAATGTCTTAAGACATATGAGGATATTTAAGACATGTATTATATTCCTTAGGAAAATGTTGTTGGAAGTCTAATGTAATGTTATGGATTACACCAAACATCACCATCTAGTAATTTTTTTAGAATATATGCATATCAAACTTAGGGAAGGTACCTAGGACTACAATAATGAAGATCACTTTGATTTAATATAATTTTCTATCAAGAAAGACCCAAGATGAAAAAATAATAGTTTTACAAGGCTTTGTTGATGTTGACTAGGCTAGAGAAATTGATTACCTAATATCTACAAGTAGTTAGATGTTTACTTTATTTAGTGGAATTGTTAGTTAAATGAGCAGAAGAAAGGTAATTTTTGCAATGTCAACTACAAAAGTTGAGTATTTGGAAACCATTCATTGAAACAAGGAAGTTGTATGGTTACCAAGGTTGTGTTAAAATGTTGGTATCTTATAAAAAATTGTAGAGACATACTACAATAATCAAAATGCAATCTTTTGGACAAAGATCCTCTCTTATCATGCTTGAATGAATTATATTGATGTGTAAAATATCATTTTTATAGAGATGGGGTTGGAAATGAAAAGATATTATTGGAAAAGGTTGATGCCTTGAAAAATATTGATGATGTGTTGATAAAGTTAGTTAGTACATAGAAGCTTTTTTAAATGACTAAATATATAGACATAGTTTCCTTTAAAAACTAATCTATGTACCCATCATCCCTATTCAAAATCTTCAACCAAGTGAAGGAACGATTAAATGTGAGTTTATACTTTGCATATTTTATACCCACCATTACTAGTATTCCCTAGCTAGAAAGGAGGAGGGTCATGAGTGTGACTTGAGACATTATGTATGAAGTTATAAGAATCATTAAATTCAAACTTTAACCCATAATTTATATCAATTATATTGTAATATTATTTAATATTTTCTATAAATATTTATATGAATAAAAAATAAATACAAAACACACCAAAAAAAATATTATATTATAAACAATTCATATAATATCATTATTTTCTTTCTGTTAATAGGGCTTCTTCTACATAAATGTATTGCCATCTTTTATCAACTTAAAAAACAATTTTATTAATTTTGAAAAAATTAAACTAAAATTTTATTTTACGTCGGTTACAGAATGAGCAGCGAATGCATCAGTATGAAAAGTTCATTAAGCAGGCTCCTGTATCTATCAAAAACCAAATGACAGACACCACATTATGAATGGGTACAACTGCTTCCTAAATAGCAACTAATTACCTATCCACTTTTTGAAATCAGTTTCAATTCATCGCTAACCTAAAATGTTAAAAACTACTTAATTAATCAAATATGGCAGATGGAATTCAAATGTCTCCTCCTAATTAGATGGGCAGCGCAAACATACATATGTTCCTGGACATGATCCATAAGAAAATGACGCGAGAAATATGCGGTTAATTTTCTTTGTAGTTTGAATTAGTAGATTAAGTTGGTCCCTTCGATAATGTTTTATAAGTGCTTTGCTCCATCATAAAATCAGCCAGAATGAGCTCAAATGATTTAAAATATCTCAGTTGAATGATCGCCCATTGCGAGGAACGTGTGTTTCTCATTGTCAGAGAATTGTTCAAACTGTAGACGAGTGATGAATTAAGAATTATATTTGACTTTAGATTGGCATCTTGGGGACACCGACAACTTGACTGGGTCACTCACGCGGAAAAGTAAGCCCTTTTATTTATACATCATCACATATAAATACACTCAACTCCAATCTCAGTGAACAACCGGATTCCAGTGCACTGCAGCAATGGAAATGGTTGCTGGGAGGCCACAATATTTTGATACTATGGCATTTCTAACTGTTTTGCTGCTCTCAATGGTTGTACTTGCTGTAGCAGAATATGGTGAATATTCATCTCCTCCTCCACCATCTCCCTCACCTCCTCCTCCATATTATTACAAGTCCCCACCTCCACCTCTTTATTATTACAAATCACCACCACCACCATCCCCTTCACCTCCTCCTCTATATTATTACAAGTCTCCTCCTCCTCCATATTATTATAAGTCTCCTCCACCTCCATCCCCATCCCCTCCTCCATACTATTATAAATCTCCACCTCCACCACCTCCATATTATTACAACTCTCCGCCTCCTCCATCCCCATCTCTACCACCCCCATATCCTTTTCTCAATTTCCTCCTCTCCATATTATTATAGTAGTCACCTTCCACTTCCACCCCCATCCCTCCTCCTCCATATTATTATAAGCCCTCCACCTCCATCCCTATCCCCTCCTCCATACTATTATAACTCTTAATCTCCACCTTCCACCATATCTCCCACTCATACTATTACAACTTCCTCCTCCATCCTCTAATCTCCCAATTCAAGCACCCCTCTTATACTATTATAAGTCTCCCACCTACCTACCTTCTCCTACTCCCTCTCCACCATACTATTAAGTAAATCTCCACCACCACCATCTCCTTCACCTCCTCCATATTATTATAAGCTCCTCCACTCCTATCGCCATCCCTCTCCTCCTTCTATATTATTACTATAAGTCTCTCCCACCTCCATCCTATCCCCTCAGCCTCCTCCCATACTATTACATATCTCCACCTCCACCACCACCTATCTCCCCCACTTCCATACTATTACAACTCTCCTCCACCTCTCTATCTCCACTCACTACCATCTCCACCCTCCTCCATAATACTACTATAAGTCTCTCCACCACCATACTATTGTGTCCCTCTCACCACCTTCCCATTCCTCCCTCCCATACTATTACATATCCCTACCCACCACCACCATCCCCATCTCCTCCTCCTCCTTACTATTACAAGTCTCCTCCACCTCCATCTCCCTCTCCTCCTCCTCCATACTACTACAAGTCCCCACCTCCACCATCTCCTTCACCTCCTCCACCATACTACTATAACTCCCCACCACCACCATCTCCATCTCCTCCTCCTCCATACTACTACAAGTCTCCTCCACTACCATCTCCCTCTCCACCACCACCATACTACTATAAGTCCCCACCACCACCTTCTCCATCACCTCCTCCACCATACTACTACAAGTCTCCTCCACCACCATCCCCCTCCCCACCACCACCTTACTACTACAAGTCCCCACCACCACCCTCTCCACCACCCCCATACAAATATATTTCCCCTCCACCACCCTCCCCATCTCCTCCTCCGCCATACTACTACAAATCCCCACCACCACCATCTCCATCTCCTCCTCCTCCATATTACTACACTTCTCCTCCTCCACCATCCCCCTCTCCACCACCCCCGTACTACTACAAGTCCCCACCACCACTTTCCCCATCTCCTCCTCCACCATACTACTATAAATCCCCACCACCACCATCTCCATCTCCTCCTCCTCCATACTACTACAAATCTCCTCCACCACCATCTCCCTCACCGCTACCTCCATACTACTATAAGTCTCCACCACCTCCATCCCCATCTCCTCCTCCCCCATACTACTACAAGTCCCCACCTCCACCATCTCCATCTCCTCCACCACCATATTATTACAAATCTCCACCACCACCATCCCCATCTCCTCCTCCTCCTCCCTACTATTATACATCCCCACCTCCACCATCTCCATCTCCTCCTCCACCATACTATTACAAATCCCCGCCACCACCATCCCCATCCCCATCCCCATCTCCTCCTCCACCAGCAGTGTACACATATAGTTCACCTCCACCGCCCATCTATTGATTCAATTATTCCCGCAGTTAACGATAGTGGGTAAGATTCTAACATATCTCTTTGTTTTTGAATAGTTATATTGTATCATTTTTGGCAGAAATCTAAAATGTGTAAACATTCATTCCATTCAATCCGAGCTTATCTTGGAGTTCTCGAGAATATGTTATAAAGAGCTCAAATCCTTTTTTTCTTTTGATGTATGCAGATCTGCTGCAGTGCTGATGTATAGCTCTCAATCAGCCACTATATTCATTAGTGATATGACTATCATCAAAAAAAGATTGAGAAAAGTTTACAATAAAAAAGCACAGGCAGATTTTTCTCTAAATTTGTATGCTTAGTTTGAAATAGTAGATGTGTTATCAGTAGAAGACATTGAGAAAAGTATTAAGATATGCTCTGAAATTAAGTCATATAATCTGAGATATGCAAGAGTGCTCGGTGTATGTAATGAGGGAAAAGCCATTGCTGGTTTCTTCTCTTATCTCAGAGGAATGATTCATTGGAATATGCTCCCTGAGGAAGGGCTACTAGTCAGCCAATTATTTTATTGCCTCTCATAAAATATAAGATTTCTATATTATAATTCCCTATTGCAGTAATGTTGACAGTTTTCTGATCATCGATTGATACAAAATGAATGTGAATAAGAACCGAGTCAACATGGAAGGAGTTTGGATAGCTTCACTAATTACATTTTAATAAACGAAGTTAGCATACATATTTCAATCAATATACTTGGTTGCATAAATAACTATTTGTCTTATGACTGCGAATAAATTACATCCTTTCACGTAAACACAGAACACTACAGGCTCTAAATAATAACTGTTAATTTTAATACGAAATACAAAACATAAAATACATGATGCCCTGCATATTTTCAAATTTTGTTTTTGCAATGTGTTTTCTCTGTTCAAATTTACTGTCAGTAATTCACTGGGGGAAAATTCACTAAAGATAGAACGTAACCAAATCTAAGAAAAATTAATCATCATCAGATTCATCTCAAGGAAAATTCATACATTTCTTAGATTCATCAGATTCATACTTAAGTTTGGATAGAACTTTGTTTGCCTACCATATGAGCAATATAAATTTAATAGGCTAAAATTTATTAAAATGGTCAATTATATTCGTATCATTCTTCCTTACTATACTAAGGATAGAACGTAACCAAATCTAAGAAATGTAGGGATATATTTTATTATATATTAAGAGTTTCCTAAATTTTACCACAACACCGACATATCAAATCAATATAATTTTTTATTGATCACTCGTCTACAGATTTGAACAATTCTTCAGAATGAGATGTACTGATTTTCCAATGGGATTGGATGTAGAGAATCCATTTCCTTCTCTAAATAGGGAGAGACATTTGGACTAAAAGTTTGGGATGATTTGATTTATTAAGTAGGTGTTATTGTCTGCAATGTATTAAATTATGAGATGTTTTATCAAGATTTTTATGATAAATTTCATTGGGATTTAGGAATTATTTAAAAAAGGGAGACTTAATTTCTAGATGTTTGTTGTAGATAATTATCAGATCCAATTCAAGTATGTAAACCAAAGATTGATGAGATATTGGTAAAAAAAATTGACTTCTAAAAGTAACTTCATGTATATACAAAAATAGAGTATACAAAAGGGAGCAAATGAGTCTTTCATAAACTATTGCATCATAACTTATACAATGTTGCACCAATCCATTCAATGCCAACATAACAAAAACCACCCAAACCCCAACCAACGGTATATCATTCCTCACCCTAAACATAAAAAATAAAGAATAGATAGTCTAATAAGGGCCACATAAAATTATGCAAGCTTCAACCCTCCATTTTTTACTATTTGATTACATTTTCCACATGAAACATACTTACTCAAAAGAGAAATCCTAACCACCTCATCTGACTCATCCTTGTCACAAGAAGTTGAGAATGTAGGAATTACCTTCATGATAAAGAAGATCTTGACCCCTTTTATATCTCCTTCATATCCCTTTGCAAATAAATTTGTCTCTACTTTGTTGTGTGATGCTCTAGAATATAGTTGAAATATACTTTAGTGGTAAACAATCTCTTCAATATCATTGTGGAAAAGAGAAGAGACAACAGCAATCAATGACATAAGTGCATAGCTAAGAATTTGAGTCACGTAAGAAAAAAATCCTTTGCCCCCACATGTGGCCTAATTCCATTAGCAAGTTTGCTATGGTACACATGATACCAACACAAGGATTTTCATCTAGCTCTCGTATATGCACAACCTAGTGCCTTAATTTTGGATTTTTTATTTCTCATTCCACAAATACCATAAATTTTGCTACCACTTCTTCTTCAAAAATCTACTCCTTCCTCCACCATCTCTTCTTCTCCTTCATAGGCTCTTTCCCATTTGTAGCCTCCACCTTTCTAAAATTTTCACACATACCCCTAGAGGAAGATGCCATCAAACCACCAAAGAAATTGCCACTAAAAAACTTGAATGACATGACTAGTCCTAAGCATCGCACTACTACCACCATCCACAATGTTACATAAATGTGGTTTCCTTGAAATAACTAGTCCTATCCCATATAAACTTGAATCTATCTTACCTTCAATCTTTAAGTTACCATCCCTACCAACCCCTTATTAGGTTCAAATGTTTTACTAATATACAACTACATATATTTTAAGTTTTTTTATCTATATTTCATTAGTAGTAGTTCACAACAATTTACCTTGAAATTTTTATTGATCCATATTTCATGCGAATTGGTTCAAAGAAAACCCATCTTGACTCAAATCTATGTAATTAAATCTCGATAAAATATCTCATAATTTGACACACTTTGGGAAACACAAAAAAAATCACCTACTTGATAATGAATGAGCTAAGGATCTCTATAATGAATGGATCATATGAAGCAATGTACTTATTGAACATCTTCTATATGGGGTAGCAAGCTAAGCAAACTTCATCTTAGGGAAACTCCATGGTTAAGTATGTTTGAGTTGACATAGTACTAATATGAGTGACCTCCTAAGAATTATTGATGCTTCACCCTTGTGAGCATCACTTAGATGTAATGAGTACTAAGAAATCACTTAGATGTAATAAGTGCTAAGTGGATCATTCGTGCTCATGAGCAATGGGTTCTTGTAAAACACTACTCATTGTAAATAGGTCAATGAGATTGACTCAAAAAATATGATAGTTGAATCTTGATAAAAGATGTCACGATTTGATCTATTATACCCTATAAACCTTATATTTTTAGTGGAAAATTGGAGTGATTTTGAAAGAAAAATATCTATATATGATTTCTTTAAAGTTTAATTTTATCCTCATCAAGATTAGGGGGCCAACATTTGGATTTTAAGTTAGAGAAATCACACAATGGTATTTACAAAGTGATGCTTTCACTTACATATCTTCAACAAAATACCTATTTGTGGTTTGATGGACCTCTTAGGCTTAAAATTTTTATTCATTAGAAAAAATATATAAATATGGTAGTATTGTACTTTAATCTATTTTTAAGGGTTAAATTTAAAGTATTCATATTAGGTCTCATTTAGTGTTGTATCTATTTTGAGAGAGTGACTTAATATATTTATATATTATCAAATGGTGCAATCTTGTGTGAATTTTGACATATCCTTCTATCCTTCACCTATCCCTATATACACGCATTTCTATACATTTATCTATACCATATCCATTTCTACAAACTCTCATTTATTATGATAAAAAATTCACTTCTTTCCTAGATTCTATTGTTTCATTATCTTGGTTCATTGTCATGGGTGCGAGATCAATCCTATCTCCATATATGTAACTCCTAAATTCTAAAATTCAAATTTAGATTTAATCAACTTCCTCCCATTTTACTAGTTATTGTGAGCCAACAAAACACACATTTACATGACTTATTGCTACCTCGTTGTATTTAGAGGCAATAAGTTGCCTTAATTTTTCATCCTCTCATATATGAATATTCTCTCTCATCTCGTGGTGATCAAGGAGAATTTATTGAAGGAATCTTTTGAATTGGTACAGTAAAAAAGAGTCTAATTTTCCATATTTATCTTAGGACCATTTTCACAATTGAATCTTGTTGTCCTATATTATTAGCATAATAATAAGCTAGTATTTTTAAATGGTTGACCTAGGAGAACTCATCCCCTAGTAATCTAGAAGCACTCTAAGGACGTTCCTAAATATCACTAGTCTAAACAATAGAGTAACACTAGTGAATTTGATGAACCAAATCATAGGAGAGCACAACCACTAGGATTAAATTCGCATAGAAGAGGATAGATCTTTTGATACATAAATGGTCTATAGGTATAGACTTGACCCACATAGAGAAAGATCTTGCATAAAATTTAAAGCAATACATAGATAGAGAGGTCATACTCCCAATCCTAACATAATCTATATTTTATAACTACAAAAATGAAAGTTCAAAGTTATATCATCTTGTATGCTAACTTAGTCAACTCAAGTGAAACATATTCAATTGAATGTATTTTTAGTTGAAAGGGTTTCAAATAAAACTAGAGTAACATTGTCTTGTGCCTATATATCGTACAAAGTTTCAAGTGAAGCACATTCATCCAAAATCCTTTCAACCAAATGTGTTTCACCTAAAAATGTGAAAAATAAAAGAAAAAATTAATCATTTTCAATGATCCCTTTTGGCTAAATTTTGTTCATGAGATTTGAATTACTTGATACAATTTTTATGCCTCTATGTTTAGTTCCACATGCATGCTCCATGCTTCTATTATATTTACAACCATCAACTTGAGGTAGGTTTCAACCTTTCCTTTGCAACTATAATTTTTAGTAGAAAACTTTAATGGAATTTTTTTGAATTATAAATTTATATGTTTATATTTTTTAGATGCATGTATGTGTTTATAAATTCTAAAAATGAAGCTCTTACTTGAATAATATAAACCTCAAATTAATTAACCTAGAACTTGACCCATAAATTAAAATTTCACTCAACTATAAACCTTGGCCCATCAAAAGGAAACCCTAAACCATGTTAACACTAAATCATATATCTTATAATTGATTAATAATTGATCTAATACCTATATATAAATTATTGCAATCACAAAATTAACAATTCAAGTAATTCAATTGATCAATATCAATCACTATCAATAATTAATATAAATAAATTTTAATATGATACCTAAACTCTAGATTAATAATTGATCTATGATATCTATAAACTAAATTAATTTAATTTTGACTTATATTAATTACGTCAAGAGGTGTATTACAATGGTATCAACAAGTATGTGTACATTTTTATTTTCCCCATTTAAATAGACGTCTACTAACCCGTGGCAAAGTAAAGTATTTATCAATAGATTTATGCTTTTAAATCATATTTCAAAGCAGTTTA
Source organism: Sequoia sempervirens (assembly GCA_007258455.2). NCBI lineage: Eukaryota > Viridiplantae > Streptophyta > Pinopsida > Cupressales > Cupressaceae > Sequoia > Sequoia sempervirens. The sequence goes on from VDFB02379711.1 coordinate 244,314,807, forward strand.
CATACTGCAAAAATTTCCTTATTTTAGCTTTGGTTTCTTAGCGATTCGATGTCTATGGCATCTTATCCTTAGCTTTGTTTTTTCTACTTTCCTTTATTGACCTTTGTTTTTTCGAGAAGGATAACTCTCGACATATTTTATATATATTAATATTTAATATATGTATGCTAGTTGATATATTGATTGATATCTTTTAATATAATACCTAAACTTTAGAAATTAACAAATAAGATATGATAATTTATAATAAATTAATTCATTTCACCAAATTAATAATTAAATTATATATCAATTGAAATTAATCAATATACAAATATAATTTGATATTAAAGAGTACAAATTAAAAATTAAAATTATTCAATTTCACCAACAAACTAAAAAACACTTAATAAAAATTATACATTTAAATAAACTTTCACTATAATTAATAGGGTGGCAAGATAGATGTCGTTTCATGAGATAAAAGTGACACTTAGGGTAAGGTCCCATGGAGGGGGCTTCTTAAAAAAATTCAGTGGGTGCTGCTGAGATTTTTTAGGAATATATTAATAGTGCAATTCAGCTTAAAATTTTAAGCTCCAAGGAATGAACTCTATGCTTTGATAAAAATTAATAAATAAATAAATAAAATCTCTCATTTTTATTTTCTAATAGAAATTTAAAATTTTAGATGATAGACAAGTGGCAAAAAAAAATTCCTAAGCTTGTAGGGACAATTTCTAGCCCCACCTGAAATCTGCAGAACTAAAAGATAGGGGCTGCTATTTTTCAGGGAAAGATTCCAATTAATCCTGTAGCATAATTATTTTTTCTCCATGAGACCTCCAGCTCCATGAAAATAGATGCCCAAACCCCCCATACGACCATACTGTTAGCTACACGAGAGCAGCAAAAATGAGTCAAAATAAAATCAATACTATCACGATATTATTACCTTCACTTGGCCCACCGTAGAATCAATATCATCACATTATATTACTTACAGTTGGTCGTCGTAGCATCATTCATGAGGCATGTTCTGTCCCTGCCTTGAAAAGATTCTAATCTCACAACCCTAAAAAACAATTGCAATAGAGCTAACAAACTGAGAGACGATAATGACATTATAATCAACAATTTATTTATTTTTAAATGACCTTCTCAGTATTTATCAGTTACAACTAAAAAATAAGCCCAAATCAATAGTGGTGTTTTGCTAGAGCGATTTCTACGGTCCATATTTTATAAGTCCAATACTTCTGCCATATCTCCAACCACGCAATTTACATGGCTGGGAATTTCACTGCATAAAAAATATGAATTAGTACAGACGTTCCAACAGAACTGAATGCTTCAGTCGTTCTCAAAGAATTGTTCAAAACTGCAGACGGGTGATCAATAAAACTTAATCTTATATAAAAATTGAATCATGGCCCACATATAAAAGGTACAGACCACATTGATGAGACGAGGACACAAGCCAAACTGCAAGCCTTTTTTGATTGACCAGCACATATAAATACAACCTCACCCCCAAGTAAACTGCACTGTGCTGCAGCAGATGGGTGTTTGGAGGCTACAATATTAGAAACTATGGCCTTTCTATTTGCTTTGGTCTTATCTCTAGTGGTCTTGGCAGCAGCTCAGTACGACCATTGCCCACCTCCTCTTCATTACTATCATACAGTTCCAATTCCTAAATATTCCTATAAGTTTCCTCCTCCACCATTTCTATTTTGTCTTCCTCATTATTATTCTCACTCACCTCCGCCTCCATTTCTTTCACCTCTTCCTTTGTCTCATCCTCTTTGTCCATACCATTCTAAGTCTCCACCTCCTCCTTTGTCTCATCCTCTTCGTCAATACCATTCTAATTCTCCACCTCCTCCTTTGTCTCATCCTCTTCGTCCATACCATTCTAAGTCTCCACCTCCTCCTCGTCATTACAATTTTCTTCCACCTTTGTCTCATCCCCTTCTTCCATATCACTTTAAGTCTCCACCTCCACCATCCCCCTCATCTCCTCTACCATATCATTATAAATCTCCACCACACCCTTGTCCTTGTTATTACAAGTGCCCTCCACCACCATCTCCATTTTCACTACCTCCTTATTACTACAAATCACCATATCCACCATCTATTTCACCTCCTCCACCATACTACTATAATTCTCCACCACCCCCTTCTCCATCTCTTCCTTCACCATATAATTACAACTCTCCACCACCACCATCCCTATCCTTGCCTCCCACATACCTCTACAAATCTCCACCTCCACTACCATACTTATATTTTCCTCCTCCTTACTACTATAAACCTCCTCCACCACCCTCACCATCTCCTCCTCTTCCATATTATTATAAATCCCCACCACCACCTCCTTTGTCTCCTCCATGCTAATGCAAGTTTCCACCTCCACCATCTCCTTCTCTTCCACTATATCTTTATTAAAACCCACCACCATCCCTCTTTCCATCTCATTTATAATATTACAAATTCCCTCTACCACCATATCCATCATTACCACCACCATACTATTATAAATCCGCACCACCCCCCTTTCCTAAATATGCATACTATCACAAGCCTCCACAACCCAAATACTAATTCTGATTGATAAGTAAAATTTCTTACATATCTGCAAAATGTTTTAGTAGTTTTCATATTAGATTTGTGATAGAAATTTATATACTCACATACATCCATATATTGTGTTTTTGACTTAACGAAGTTTTTAGTTGATATTCACAAGAATATGTTCTAAGAGCTACAAATATGCATCATTGTTGTTGCAATAGCTGCTAATAGCTATCCATTTTCAATTGCAAGCAATCTATTCTGATATATTTGAATAAAAGATTCAATATTTCTTTAAAAATTAGAAGAATTGTGTGATTTAAGATGTATTTAATTGAAAGGGAAATGAGCATTCTACTTAAATATTAATCTTTTTAATTATTGATCAAATTTTTATTTTAATCATTAAATTAAATATAATTTTAAAATAACAAAAAATAAATAATCAATGATATAAATCCATCCTTAATATAAAAATATTTCTATAAACGTTTTCTTGAGTTTTCAAGTTAAAATATACATATTACAATGAAGTCATTTCCTGAGCCTTTGTAATGATTCAAGGGCAGACCTAAACATATTTATCTTAATTTTATCAACAAAAATTTTACAATGAAGTCATTTCCTAAATCTTTGTAATGATTCAAGGGCAGATCTAAACATATTTATCTTAATTTTTTCAACAAAAATATCAAAGTTGTAGTGCATGATTCAATGAAAGTGCTTATTCACATAAAATGAGTTATTAACTAATATAATAACAAAGGTAATGTTAACAAGCATTGAACGGTGAATGCTACTGCAAAATGCTTAGCTTTCATTAAAATAAAATGGCAACTGGTGTGAGTTTAAAAGGTCATATTTTTAAATCATATTCATAGAAAAGCTCTCTTAATGGTATGTGAGAATGGAAAGTTTATAAAATTATATTTTTAATTATGACATAAAGCTCAATGTTTGTCCATTAAAATTTAGGTAAGTTAAAAGAAATGCTTAAGTTAGTAACGGTTAGTTCATTTCAAACATGTAAAGATCCTTTCCTTTTCCGTCTTTCTCCTCTTCCTTTTTCTTTACTTATTTATCTTTCTCCTCTTTACTTTCAATTTAGAGACCAATTTAGAGTAAGAAATGTTTTATGAAAGTTTAGAGGACAATTGTTTCCTTAGTTATAATTTTTTTAATATATTTAAGTTAGTCATTTAGAAGTTGGAAAAAAATATTTAAATTTAAATTTTCATAATTAGTAAATTTATTATAAAAAAAATTCTTTGCTTGTGTCTAATCCTAAGTTTAAAAGGCCTTGAAATTTTCAAGGCAAAGGTAAAGATATAGCAATAAGACTTGTTGTCTATGTTTTCAAAAGCTCTAAAAGATGTCTCTTATCTTTTTAAAAAAAAAAAAAACTTAACATTGTAAAAGTCTTCCAACATCCTTAGCCTTGCCAAAACTCACTTGCATATGTGGAAGGAATCCTAATTCAAAAGGTGAGTCTTAGTTTTCGGGCTAATACATTGCAGATTTTTCACCGCCACGATGCATGAACACCTGTAGAGACTTTGTCAAGCAGGAAGGCGCGTGCATGAAGGGATTCACCAAATGTTTTGACAGGTATTTGAGACAAACCTCATGATCCCTGCATTATCAGCATACACGTTCACCAAATATCAAGCATGTAAGGGGACACCTGTTTGTGTTTCATGAACACGGTGAATTCTAAAGAGGAAGCTTGTGTTTTGTGGGAAGTTAGAAATATCAAAAGAAAATCATTTTTTTTCCTAGAACTATTAGGAGGTATGAGGTTTCACAGAATTTAGGTTCTATAATAATCCTAGAGGAATGATCTCATGACAGTAAAAACCCATGTATCAAACATAGGGTAGATTGAGATATCTGTCACTGCCAAGATATGACCATCAAAAGGCTTTCTTGATAGTGCTCATGACAATAAAGGTGTATGGGTTTGAAGCACTATTGAAAGTGAATGCTACAGGATGGAGGTGAACGGAGATCAAGGAATCAGTTCAAAGGACAATTAGGTGGACGATTCATGAAAGATAACAATAACAATGCACTATTGACAGTCATGATATGGAAAACAATGGGTATGGAAGTGTTAAGGCAGAATAGGGGTTGCTAGTTAGTGACATATGAAAGAATAATAGTCTGCTATTGATAGTCCCAACTTCAAGAGGGTAGTTTAAAGTTTATGTGGTAGTGGTCGGTTATAAGATGATGGAGGACAGAGTTTCTCGAAGATGAACAATCATGATGACAGTGGACGACAAGCTAGCATGAGAAGACATTTAGTACTTGTTTCACCAGTAGATAGTAATGTTAAGTCATGTTGTGATGTACATAACTCTGAAATATTGGTAGATGAGTTAGAATATGAAGAGAAATCTAAGGGGAAAGAAAATGATAAGTGCCCAATAGTCATAGTCCATGAAATAGAACCCCTTGAAGTCTTGAATAAAACCCTTAAAGAAGGATATAAAGACAGTGAAAATAGAGCAAAGGTTCACGAGTCAGTGAAGAGTTTGAGAAGAGGGCAGTACAATAGTGCCCTCAATGGTCCACAACGGTCATAGTCCATGAATGAGCTGGTCGAAACATGTAAATAGGGAAATGAACAAGTACTTGCAAGGTACTCTGACAGTCATTAAAGGACAGCATGAGAGAACTGTCATATTCATTATAAAACTCTAATAAGAGTGTGATGTTTTCTTGAAGATACTAACCACCTGTGAGTGATCCTACATGTCTAAAAGTGATAGTATGATAGTGGCTGAAACCCTAAAGGCCTGTCCATTTTAGAGAGATATCAAACATGTATGAAGAAGACAGACAATTTATTTACACTATGATAGTCATGATAAATGAAGGAGGTGGGCAGAGGTAAATAAATATAAATATAAATTGAGGCAAAGAATATATAAAATTTTAATTGTATTGCCTGAAAAAAAAAGCTTACAACTGCCTCTATTTATAGAGGTCTTAGTACATTCTAGAACTTAGGCCGACATAACAATCATTTAATATTTTCTACATTATCTTATCTCAATCCTTATCCTTATCTATAACATTCTAGAACTTTACATTTAATATGACAGTGTGGGAGAAATTACATGCCAACACTCCCCCCTAATTTCTACCACAAATTCTCATTATATTCTCAATCTCTTTCACCGATGCTACAGCATCTAAAATTTTCAAGATCTAGCAATCGAACCTAGGAAATACCACGATGCTGTTGGGATGCTCTAACCACGAGCTCTGGCACATTTGGTTACCAGTCCATCGTTAGTTCAAGTGCCCACTTTATTTAGCAAAACCTCTTAAAACCTTTCATCTATCACAAATGGTGACAGGATGATCTCCTCAACTTAGCTCTTGACATCTATCACAAATGGTGACAAGATCTCCTCCTTTTCCTTTTGACGTCTGTCACAAATGGTGACAGGATCACCTCCAAAATCTTGCCTGACTTCCTCCTAACATCTGTCACAAATGGTGACAGAATCCCCAACCGACTAAGCAACATTTTCTTAGATCTAAAATTAAAACAATCTCCAATCTTTAATTGTTACTTTCATACCAATTCTCTTAAAACCCTTGATTCCATCTTCTTTTAATCGGCTACTTTATTTCCTTTAAAAAATTCTTCACATTGGTGGATATTCTATGATAGCAATAACAAAGCACAATCTATTTCTTTTAACAACCTTTAAACAATACCTTGTTATGTTCCTCTCTTTTTCAATCTGCAATTATTGCTTGGCTGCAATTTCATTTCTTCTGTGTATTCTTATTTAAAATAATGACTTCTACAGTCATCACAACTCCTTTCACAAACTTGTGAGCTTAATAAAAATTATCTTTGATAGAATAAATCTTTACCTCTGTTTATTGCTTCAGATTATGGTAACAGTTCCTCACTACCAGCTATCTGGACTATTTTTTGGGGCTTCCTTCAGATCTACAGCTAGTCCAACCATCCTCACTCTCCTTTCAAGCGGTGGAAACCTCGACCTGGATCTTCTTAGTCTTCTATGAGCAATGCCTGCAAACCACATTATAAAATAACAATAATCTCATGCCTTTATATCTACAAAAAAACCCTCATTAGCTACGGCTTTCTGGCAAGATCAGGAACCTCCTAAAATAGCAACTTCAACCGGTCAGCAATTCTCCTTTTAAACACCTCAGTCAAACAATATTTGACAACTCTGATAGCTTCATACATTCACAGGCTACGGCCTCTTCAACGCTTTTCCTTGCTGTTGGTTGACGTTTCTCCCATCTTCAATCATTAAATCAAGCTACCTTCTTCAACAGCTTCAAGACTACAACTTCAATCTCCTCTTGAATAATCTATGATCTGTCTTCAAGGCTGCGGTCTCTTAGAATTTGCAATCCCTTCTTTATTTCTATTTCACAGCAACCACTTGTTCCTTCTCCTTTGTTGACTTCTCCCACTTCTGCAGTCTCCCTGGATCGGTCTACTCTCAGCTATGAACACTCCTAGCAACGTCTGAAAACTTGCTCAGATTCTTCTGCTATATTTCTGGCTCTCCAGGCTTCTACCATCGGCTCTGCTAATCTCAACCTGACAATCTCTCCACAGCCAGCGATCCTTCCTTACGGCTCTGATACCACTTGAAGGAGGTGGGCAGAGGTAAATAAATATAAATACAAATTGAGGCAAAGAATATATAAAACTTTAATTGTATTGCCTGAATAAAAATGTTTACAACTGCCTCTATTTATAGAGGTCTTAGTACATTCTAGAACTTAGGCCGACATAACAATCATTTAATATTTTCTACATTATCTTATCTCAATCCTTATCCTTATCTATAACATTCTAGAACTTTACATTTAATATGACAGTGTGGGAGAAATTATATGCCAACAATAAAGAGGGCAATGATCTGCAAGAAGTGATGATGATGAAAAAGGAGTCGTGATGAAAAGGGAAAACCTGTGAACGAGGGTAGTCACTAAGACACAATCATATATGAGTTTATATATCTGTAGCATCAAATTGACTATCATGTAAAGACTTGAATTCCTGAGAAAGACTCGTGCATAAGGATCATGATAATAGAGAAGAGGCACAATCCAGTTGCGACAGAATCATGAGGCAATGGCTGTTAAAATGACTAGGGATCTTATGCTTCTAAGATTTGTTGGTGGTCTCAAGGAGTTCATAACCAAACAAAGAAAAGATTCATGAATACCTTCTATTCACTATGGCAAAGGTAGTGATCTACATCTACAGGTCTGATAAGAAATGTATGAGGACAATGGTATATAATGGCAACAAGCAGCCTACAAACTCAAAGAAAAATAAAGTCTTGCAAGGTATAGTGAAGACAGTACAACCATTATGACAGTAACAAAAGGTTACAGTATTATTTAAATATAATGACTTTCATGAGAAAAGAAAAGGTGCAAATCTAAGATAGAGAAATTAATGAGAGGTCACTCCTCAAAACAAAAAAATCACAATGAACATACTTCATGACAGTACTCAAAGAGACATAAGGCAATACAGAGAATGGTTTCATGACCAGCAGTGAATAGGGAATGAAAATAAGACAGATATCACAAGACATTGAACATAAGGCAACACAGAGAATGGTTTCATGACCAGCAATGAATAGGGAATGAAAATAAGACAGATATCACAAGACATTGAACAAGGTACGGTCAGATTAAAGGATAGTCAACATCAATCACAAATACACAGTCAAGCCACAATGAAGGAGACATGTGTCAATACCTTGTCGTAGAAGATATCCTAAGCCTGTAGGAGGTCTCCAACCATTTCACCCCTTTTTCATATGTCCTATAAGTATGTTTGAGGGAGTTTATGGCAGTTTGGAGGAATAATGGTTAGTGATGAGCAGGTTGAGAGCATCCAAGGATAGTTTGGGTGAGTTGTATAGGAGATGAGAGAATATAGGAGGCGCAGTTTTATCATCCACACTTCCAAGCATCTAGGATCTGTTGGTGGTTTTTCTAGCAAAACCGAACAATCCTCTAAGAAGTAGCCAACTTCCATGATGAAGAACTGTTAGGTTAGTGGCCAACACAACGAGCATAGGATTTTAAAGTTCGTACTCCTTCACTTCATGCTCTTTGAAACCTAGGAGGGTAATCCTAATTGCATTTTCGAGCAATATAATCAATTAGTAACACATTTATACACAGATTAATTCCTTTCTGTGGCAGGTGGAATCACTTTTATTGAAAATTTGGCAGATTTTCAAATGAAGGACTAACTATCTGCTAGGAATTAAGATTAATTCCATATCTACTACCTTTGGAGAGATTTTCTATTGTGAGTATTGTTCTTCTCATAAGTCTAGAGCCAGGAACACTATTTGTTCATATTATGCAAGGTTTTCTTATAGAACGACCAGTGTGCAATCAATTGGAGCAACAGAGTCAAGTACACAAGAGGATTAGTAATTCACAAATTACTCTTCTAAGGGAGAAATAGACTATTTTCATATTGCTTTGCATTATGAAAACTTACTGTGCAAGAAATATTTACTTCTTAGTAATCCTAAGCCATTCCTTACAAAGTGTATAACCCTATTCAAGCATTTTAATTAATTCCTTGAATTAAAGCTAAAAACAAAGTAATACATTCAAATGAACTATTTGAAGACAAATGATAAAACCTTTGGTATTTCTCATTCATAACTCCATAATGAACATACATAAGAGAGTATAAATTTCTTGACTAATATTTGTTTTGATATCAATAATTTCTATAAAACTCATTTAAGATTGTTACATACATGACTTCTTTTCCAAGACAAACTACTGGCCTACTTCAGAATTCTATTCTAAGTGCCCTTTCTAAACTTAGCTTTTACCTAGAACTCTATTAAGACTTCAGAATCCGACCTCTGTAATAAGCACTAAAATCCCCTTTTATAGGATAAGGGAGCAACAAGCATCAGGCTTAATTACATTTACATTTTATTTCATTTGCACCAGAATTTGAGATATTCTTAGTTTATTACATGTAATCATTTGAGGAAAATGGAAGAGTAAAAGACCGCATTCCACATTCCCTAAATGAAGACATGCCGCTCCTTGAAAAGCAAAGTTTGTTGTAACCATGTTGGATCCTCATCCTTGTTGACCAAAGAAGATTCTCCAATAGCAGCTCTAGCACAAACTTGTATATCACCTGTAAACGACATACGCACTGCCAAGGTTAACTAGTCTAGCACTTCTCCTACATACCAACTCGAAAACTTTCCACCTCGGCACATGAAACAAGAAATCACATGAGTGTTGAATAGGATATTCCTAACAGAAAGGGCATGGTATTATCAAAAACAAAAATAGGGTGCAATCATCACTCTAAGTCATCAACCTCAGAAGATTTCCGTCCATGTTTTACTCATGTTGGGACTAGAGAAACTGTCACCACCTCTTTATCAAGATTCCTCGATAGTACCAGAGAGAGGAGATAAAAATCACCCTCTAATTCAATGTCACCCTCATTGTCTGAAGGGTTATTAAGAACCTCACATGGAAAATTGCATTCCTTTGGATAGGCCTTATAATGTTCACTCTCCATCCATGTCCTTTCTTCATATTTTACTGTCCTCTTCTCTCTATGTTTAACTAATTCTTCTAAAACTATCTGCTCTCTTCGACGGTAATTTTCCTTGGTACTATACTCCTTGAATTTCCCTAATCCTACTCTTCCTTTTGGTGTATCAAGAACTCCATGTATTCCATTTTTATTCTCAAGACCTCCCTTAGTCTTAAACAAACTGAGCCCCTCAGACTCTCGAATCACAATGACAAACCTACTTGCCTAGAATGTCTACACACTTCTCAGGAGAATTCAATTCCCACACACTTCTTTATCAGCCTTTGACCCTCATTCATTTCAAAATGAATTATGACATGGAAAATCACTCAAGTAATCTACATTAAATAGGCAATTTGAAGCATGCAAGATTAATGACTCGAAATCTCCTTATGCGAGCAAGTTGATAACTTACAGCTCAAGATTGAATCTAAGTCATTGCTTTTAAAGCACTTAAAACTTCATCCATGGAAAATAGCAATGCCAGCTCAAGTGTTGCAATTTTTCAATTAGCATGTATCGTTAACCTAATTCGTGCTTTCATTAATATCGGCGAAGTACACAAAACAAGTTTTTCATAGAAGGAAATTCTCTTTATACACTTCCTCGCTTCATCGCTGATCCTAATTTTTGATGAAAGTATTTATGTGGTGATTCTCAGTCCATTGGGTTTTCTTGCTTTTAAAAACTTTATCAACGGTTCCTCAATCTTCTTGCTCCTTTCCTTTTTGCTTTATGCTAGACCTTCAGGATTTTGCCATGTAACCCATTCCATGTAGTGACCATCACTCGTCACTAATCTATTTTGTCTTTTCCCCGCTCTTATCAGCAATGCAAACATTCTGGCGATGATCTTTAGCCCTTGGTTCCATAGCCTAACCATTTTTCATAGGAAATGTTGTGATAGCACTAGCTTTGGACACGTACAACCTACATAAATCAAACATCACAAAAGACATCGCTCATAGGATCATATGATTTTAGCAAAAAAAATCCTTTTAGAGAACATCCATTGCTTATCGCCAATTTAGAACCCAAGTTCTAAACAAATCAATGATGAGCGATGAAGTTATAACATAAGGTCCTCATTCATCGCTAATTCTCCTCATATATTTTGCAAGCAATTAGCGATGAGAAGATTTACAACTTTTGATGCCCATTGTGTATCACTGATGTGAGATTTTACATTCAAAATGTATCTATGATCAAGCGATCAGATCGTTCATCGCCATTCCAAGTTTATTTTTTTATGACCATTAGCGATGAGCAATAATCTTGAACATAAAGACAGAAGTATCGCTCATCGCTATTATAATTTCAAAAATTTAAAAGCCATTAGCGATGAGCGATATTGAAAGGAAAACATCAATCCATCACTTATCGCTATTACAATTTGTGAATCCATGAAAAATTAGCGATGAGAGATATAGCATTGAAGGCCATCGGGTTGTAAGTGGGAACCTTTTAAGCACGTGCTCATTAGTTTGTTCTTATGAAGGGGACTCCCTAGGACAATAATTAACTCGAAAACCTCTAAGTTATAAAATACAAAGAGTGTAAGGGCTCAAAAATTCTTACCTAATTTTATAAAATAGAAAGATCTAAACCTAGGCTAGAAAGGGTTGGTTACCAGGTGACAATGAATGACTAAAGATACATTAAAACAACTAGCAATGGGTAATAGGGAGTCAATGGCCCAATAGAATATTATAAGCTTTTGTAGATAGAAACCCTATATCCAAATGCAATAAGGGTTTTAACATGGAACAAGGAAAAAAAATTTGAGGGTTCCATCAGGATCATCTTCAACTAAAGGAGGTCAAAGAAATGAAGAACTTTCATTCAACCAATATCAAGGATACAATTTCAAGGGATAAAAAGCAAAAGACAAGTCAGCTAGATGCCCAAAGAGAGCTTTGGCCCAACAAGTTAAGGCAAGCAGATGCATTTATTTCCCAAAATCATGTTTCTAGATGTTAGGAAGTTGTTACAAGAAAAAAGGGATGCCTAGGTTCATTTGGAGTTAGTTCTTGCAACAGTTCTTTCTGGTTTTTAAAGAATTGTAACTCAAAATTTTAGTCTTCAGAAAATACACTTTCAAGAAAATAAAAAGCATTTTCAGGCTTTTTTTTTGGTTGTGTACACCTTTTTCATCAACCAAATAAGCATTTTCCTTCAAAGGATTGTTTTGTTGTATTCAAAATAGATGATTGATGTGACATATGTGATTTTTATATATGATTCCTTATGTTGTGTCTCATTTTTAGTACCTTCAAACAAGAAAAAAGGGGATGCCTAAGTTCATTTGAAGTTAGTTCTTGCAACAGTTCTTTTTGGTTTTTAGAGAATTGTAACTCAAAATTTTAGTCTTCAGAAAATACACTTTCAAGAAAATAAAAAGCATTTTCAGGCTTTTTTTTGTTGTGTACACCTTTTTCATCAACAAAATAAGCATTTTCCTTCAAAGGATTGTTTTGTTGCATTCAAAATAGATGATTGATGTGAAATATGTGATTTTTATATTGTTATCACAGAATCTAGCAGCGCTCGTTCCACGGATAACCCCCCTACAAAACTTGTTTGTTTCCTAGGTTCATGAAGTTCAAGCACGCAAAACAAGGTGATTTTCAATCCACCTCAAAGTGTGTTCAAAAGCTTCAAATAGTCAGTTTGAGCATCCCCATACGTTTTCCTCGCGAAGACCTTTGAAACGAGTACCTTCACGAGCTCTCACTGTTGATACTTAGTAAAATTGTGAAAAGTGCAGTTGTCTGAAAAAATAGTGCTCTAGCTCTTTTTGGAAAATTGACTAAGTGTTAAAAGTGCAAGGGCGCCAAAAATCAGTGCCCGTGCACTTAAGTGATTTTTGTTTTGGTGCAATGGCGCTGATTTTTAGCGCCCTTGCACTTTTCTTCCAAACTTAGCCAATTTTTTACTATGGCATTATTTTTAGCACCTTTGCACTTTTTCTAGACTTAGTCATTTTTTGTGCAGTGGTGCTAAATTTTAGCACCTTTGCACTTTTCTTCCAGACTTAGCCAATTTTTTACTATGGCATTATTTTTAGCACCTTTGCACTTTTTCCAAACTTAGTCAGTTTTTGTGCAATGGTGCTGAATTTTAGCACCTTTGCACTTTTTCTAGACTTAGTCATTTTTTGTGCAATGGTGTTGAATTTTAGCACCTTCGTACTTTTTGCAGACTTAGTCATTTTTTTGTGCAATGGTGCTGAATTTTAGCACCTTTACACTTTTGAAAGTTTTTAACTTAGTCTCTTCAAATTTGCTCTATTTCCATTCTAAACCTCGTTTCTTCGCTTTGGCATCATTTTTCGTGCCTAGTTGCTCGTTTCACGCTTGCTCAACATCATTTCTCGCTTCACGCTTCCCAATGCTACTTTTTCTGCTAACGCCTATTGATTCGCCATCCTTGCAGTTTCTCTCTAGATTTCATCAAGTGATCCTAAAGGTGACATCTTCTAAGCCAGTGAACTATCCCAAATCTACAAAGAAGTCGTTATGCAGCAAGTTGAGGATGACAGTTTTTCCCAAAGCCTCAATACATATCATTTGCAATATACGGCTGACACTTGATAATCTCAAGACGCATCTTCGCGGGTGCAAGAAAATACATTCATTTGCTAGAGGGCCGATCACAAGAGCTCACACCCTTGTAGATTACACAGTCGGCCCAGATGATGCATTCATACAGTCAGCCCAAAGCAAGGAACCATGAAGATTCTTGATCTCCGATGTTGAACATTTTGATGCTTCCCTTTATGCATCTTGTAAATAGTTTTTGACATCTTAAATTTCATTTTGCAAAATGTAATTACACTAATATCCGAGATGTAGTTTCATGAAAACAAATTACATTTTGACTTTAGTCAAAGTTAGGTGAGATTTTCCTAAATTAGCTCACCTAACTTTCCTAGATTTGCTTTCCCTCTCTTTTATAAATATGAGGGATTTCTATTGTAATAGGATCTTTTAGTATTTTGCAACGAAGTGCTGCCCTTTTTGAAACAAATTGTGAAACTTTGTGTTCATACTTTGCGAACAAAATTAGATCAATAAAGAAGAAGATTGCAAACTAGACTTTGTGTTGGATTCGATAGTCTTGTGAATTGATCTCTAATGGTGGTAATTAGTAAGTGATATCTGAAAGACTCTAAGCAATTCATGTAAACTTTGTGTTGCATCTTTTACTTAGATTTACAATTGTGTTTTGGTTAACTATTGTTGGATGATCTACAAGACTTTGCACTTGTAATTGTTCATGCTCTTTGGATACTTTGGTCAAGGATGATCTACAAGACTTTGCGCTTGTAATTATTCATGTTTTTCGAGGAATTGTTGCATCTAAGAAGACTTTGTGCTTCTAATGCGACAAATGACACATCTATCACAAATCCACCATTGATAAAGCTACAGAATGACTTTGTGCCTTTGTGAGCTTTCCCTTTTATTTTACTTGCTTATTGTTAATTACTTTTGGTATCTCTACGCTTTGCTTTGACAAGATAGAGGAATTGGTATTACTGCTAGTTGATCGTTTACAGTTATTAAGAATTGAGAACTTCCAACAATGAAGCATTGTCAACATCTTCTCTAAAAAAAGAGAGAAGGATGAATGTAACCCACCCCCCCACTTCATAAGTATTGTGTATATTGTGTAATTACTTTATTTGTTTTACCATCGCTTCCATCAGCAGTAAGAAAGGCGCCTCCCCTTTTCTAAGAGGAGAGATTCATATCTCACATAGTTGTGGTTGAAGTCCTAGTTGTGTAATCTATCGAAAAGTTCATTACATAATTTTCACCCAACATATATATGATTCCTTATATTGTGTCTCATTTTTAGTACCTTCAAACAAAAAAAAATGGGATGCCTAGGTTCATTTGGAGTTAGTTCTTGCAACAATTTTTTCTGGTTTTTAGAGAATTGTAACTCAAAATTTTAGTCTTCAGAAAATACACTTTCAAGAAAATAAAAAGAATTTTCAGGATTTTTTTTTGTTGTGTACACCTTTTTCATCAACAAAATAAGCATTTTCCTTCAAAGGATTATTTTGTCATATTCAAAACAAATGATTGATCTAACATATGTGATTTTTTATATATGATTCCTTATGTTGTGTCTCATTTTTAGTACCTTTAAACAAGAAAAACATTATACATGCATGTCATAGGTTGTGTTTCTAGTTTAAATACATGTTAGTTGTGAAAACATATCATTTTCCTTCTACAAATAGTGAACATACAAACTATGATGTTGGAAAAAGGGATCTAGGGTGTAAATCACACTTCTTACAATGTCACAAGGGAAAGGACTATTAAAATGGATCTCAAAGACCCACTTGTCTACTAACCTCAATGGAAGATCCAAAATGATGAATCAAGGTTTCATTCCTTTGGGATGATTGTGTGATGATGTGATTGTAAATTAATTTGATAATGGGTATGTGCAGGATCATCATGGAAAAAATAGGCCCTTAAGTGGCAAAAAAAATTAAAAAATAGAGTTAGGAAACTTGATGTAAAAATTTGAATAAGTTATCTATATTATTTCAAAAATATGTAAGAATATAATTTTTAGAAAATTGAATGTAGTTTCTAAACTACTAGGTTGTTTTTTAAACAAAATCTATTTGGTAAAAATTTGAAATTTCAATGCGAGTACTTAAATTTGTTAAGAAGTAGGTGTTTGTCCGACCACCCTAACCACAATAAAATGATATTATTTTTTATAAGATTTTAGATATAAGTAGAGGACTCATGTCCCGATGTGATGCATATTTTTTGTAATTTTTTTCCAAGTATAATTAATTATGATTTTTTATTACAACTTTTAAAAATATAAAAACTCATCGCCTAACCACCTTAACTTGGTAAAACTTCATGAAATTCAATTTTTTTTAATCCTATAGTATCAAGCATGGAATGTGATGCATGTTTGATTCAAAAATGTGATAACGTTTGAAAGTTATAGATGTTTTTCAATTAGCCTATCAATCGACTTTAGTTGTAATTCAAATAGAAAATGAATAATAATTATTTATTAAATTCAAAGTAAAGCATAATTTATAATGGTGGAAAGTTGAGAATATCCTTTAAAACCCTTTTTGTTTCATTAATTTTGGGTATAAAAAAATCGTCAGCCACATACCCTACAAATACCCATCATATTGCCACTTTTTGGCCCATCATGATCCTGCACATACCCTAATGCAATAATCTACCTAGGTTAACTATGAAAATGCAGAAAAAAATATATAGAAACAGAGTTCACAATAGCAAAGGGTAGACGCAGAGAAACCTAGCATATGAATTTGAGCTTGATCTAGCTGGACAAGGGTGTTGGGAACCCTGGACTAGGAAGTAGATACTCAGAATTAGGTTTTAAACTCATGTTGCTCTCTATCTATAGGTCCTTCTTCTCTGGACTCAATGTCGAAACTTTGTTTGTCACTAATAAAATCCACTTTCCCTAATTTGTTGACTTGAAGAAATTGAATGCTTGAATGAATAATTAGGTCTTAAATCCTCTCCAAATTCACTTCAAAACTACAACCTACACACAAGAAAGAGCGGAAAGGACTGTTTCATATAGGGGCTTGCCTAAGTCAAACCCCACTTTGATATTTTTTCCTCCACAATGGGTATGATGATGTAAAAGAGAGTTTTCCCTTAGTCGGGCAGGGGCTAAATGATAAATGAGTGACAAATTGACAATTGTTGTTGCCACTCAATTCTGCATTCCTTGATGGACTGAAGTCATTGTACTCATCTCCTTCAAGGATAAATTGATGCTTGATTTTAAGTCCTACAAGTGTTAGTACTCACAAAAAAATAGACATAAAACATAAACAAAATCACATTAAAATATGATGCATAAATTCTAACATGGTGCTTGACTAAGATAATACTGCTATAATTTGACGGCTCGTAGGATGCTCAACTGTGATCTCAATTGCCTTATGAATTTTTTAGATCATGTTGGTATTACAAATGGCGAAAAAGACTTGTATTTATATGTAATTCTTTAATTTCCCACAAATTAATTACCGATAGTCGACAAATGACTTTGGATTTCTAAATGTTAAAATGTTAACATTGGAAAATTTTAAATTGAGCCAAAATAGGTTGGACAAGGGTGTTGGGTGACCTAGCCCAAACCTATTAAATTTTGGGGCCTTAAACATTGGTAAATGAGTATTAAATCTTTATTTCCAATTCCACTTCGGATTTTCTAAATATTATTATAAAATAGGAAAATTAAATGCACAATTGGATCCAAGCACATGAGAGGGAGCTAAACCTAGTGTGAAATTGTCAAGGGTGAATATTTATGACACTAAATTTAACCCCCACTTTAGTGAGAGTATGAAATTACGCTCAAACTCATACTACAATAAGGATAAGTCAAGAAGGGTTTGATTAGATCTAAACATTGAAGAGATAGGATGACATCGAATCTAGGGGATGCTCTATCCCCCAAGCTCAAGATCATATGGCACAACAATGTAAGGACAAAGGAAGGCACAAACATGAGGTGTAATACAACATGAGAAACACGAAGTATACATAATGAAGATACATAATTCATAATGCAACTTGAACATGAAATGCAAACACTACACAATGTGAACATAATATAAACACAATGCAAACACAATATAATGAAAACATGAAAAAGGGGGTATGACAATCACAGACTAGAAATATGTACAAAAATATTACTAGGATCCATACCCAAGGCATTCATGAATCACAGGCTAACAAAGTTTGATATTTTCTAGGTGACTAGTGAACAAAAATCATCACAAGCTAGTGAAGTTTGATATTGTAGACACTTAAAAATGACCTAGGCCTGCAAGTTTCATTTTTACCACTTTTGTCCTAGCATGATTATGGCACTTTAATTATGTTCCTAACCCATCTTCAACTATTAATTAAATAATTCACAGTTATTTAATTAATTCAGGGTCTTCTATTCTTCCTGATTATTAAATGAATAAATCATATTTATTTAATGCGTCACTAATTATCTAAAGTCAACTCATAATTAAATAAAGTTCTCATTTTATTTAATTAATCTTTGTCATTAATGTCCTCCTGATTATCGAATAAATATATTTTAATATATTTATTCAATATGTCACTAATTCCTAAATCCTCTCTTTTAATTAAATAGATTTACTAATTTATTTAATTAATTAACCACTTCTTCTAAAATTAAATAATTATTTTTAATTATTTAATTGTTATATGTGACATTTCCTTATTTTTAAATAAAACAATTTATTTGAAAATGTCTCGCATAGTTAACCGATTCTTCTTTTAGTAATTAATTTCAAAAATCAATTACTCATTATCTCACAAAATCCATATTTTGAATTAATTTAATTCAAAATGGAAATATTCTTCTACAAATCAAGTAATTTCTAAAATTACTGATTTTCTAAAATCCCATCTTCTTATCTTCTAATTTTTGCTAATTTCATCTCAACTATCACATTTATTCTTGATTTAATTTATTTAATTAAATCTTATTCACACATTTGGGCATTTTTCCCTAACCCTAATTGAGAGTTGCCATTTTGAATCTTAACCATTGATTCTAGGGCATTTTCTCAATCTCTCATCTCATCCGTCCGTGCAAAATTGCATTTTCTATAAAATGACAATTTTGCTCTCATTTTAGGACCTTGATCTTGAATTTCTTAAAATCATTTTAGATTCCTCGTTTATTGTCATTTCTTGCATTCTAGCCATTAGTATTTGAATATTTGCACTTAGATTTCATTTTCTATTTTGCATAAATCTTTTAAAATAAATCCTTCAAAGTCTTGTTTAGGTCTAGGCATATTGAGTTTGCTCCTCAAAATCTGAGGGCATCCATTTTTACAGCAAGCTAGGAGGTATAATAGAAGTTAGTCATGGAGGAGAGAAATGGGTGAGATTTTTATAGTTTCATTCCATTTGTTTCACATTTCTCCTTTGCATTCTATTGTGTTGTTTGGATAATATTGCATGCATGTGATACTAACTTATTCTGTTTTGCAGAAATCCTTCATTACAGATATTCACTAGGTGAGTTTTGACAAGAAACAACATAGGCTAGTGAAGTCTGATATTCACTAGATGACTTTCTACTTGACAGTAGCAAATGAAAAACACACAAGGGCTAGGTGAAGTCTGATATTCACTAGGTGTGTTCTCATGTCAACTGTACCAAGAATTTTATAGTCCCAATAATTTTGATAAGGTGATACAAAAATTGTCAATATGCTAAAAACACATCACCAAGTTCAATGTGTGTGAATAAAGTGAAGCACATAATGGAATGCATGCCCCCACCTTAGAGTAATTACTAATGCCAACTATAAGAAATTTTCTTTAAAATAGAATAAAACAATATATGCAACATGATAAGGCCATGAGATCTTATTAGAAAACCCTATGCCATTGATATGTTCCCAACAAAGATGACTCATGACAAAGGGTTACCCCAAAACAAAGCCACATAACAAGATGAAAGATACCACATAAGGGATCCACAAATCCAGGGTCAATGTACACCATAGATAATATATAATATTCAATTATGCTTGGAATTGACATCATTCCTTGAATACTTGTGGAACTACGAACACAGTGGAGGAATGACACATGAAGAAAACATAAACACTTTTGGCTCAACATGGAAGAAACCTAAATATTTCAACACTTTACATCACTCCCAAAAGAAACTATAAGACAAAAATGTTCATGTGATCTATCGAAAATTACACCTCATGCAATTTAACATTACATAACCCTCCCTTTAACCTAATAAAAGATGATAATGCAAATTCCCCTTTTCCTAGCTTCATTTTCATCCTTGACCCCTTGGTTTTTGGTCTTTGATGGATTTCTTGTCAGGGACGCTTCCACGATGTGCAAATTTTTGTGCATTGTGCGAACGTCCTAACAAGATTCATGGGTCTGTGGTCATTGGGATGTTACACTTCCACCTGCTTGCAAAGTGTAATACCTATGTGGTCGTAGACACGCCCAAAAATGGTCCTTTGCATGAATTTCTTCGATTCTTCCTTCCATTCCTTCATTCTATCAATCTATATTTTGTTCTCTAATTTGATTTTTTCATTCTACCACTCTCATTCTTGCATTCTAACTCTCAAATTCATTCTACATCACTTCTACACCATTTTTCTCAAGCTCTCTTTCATGTTCTTGGCTTCTATGTTGACATATTGGCTCTTTCAAGTGTTGCACTCTCTTTCAACTTCACAAGCTTGTTGAAGGGAGGGTAAACACTTTCTTTTACTCAAGCATTATTATCTTTGTTTAGTAGCATGTTTACATTCTAACATGTCTACTTTCTTTATCTTGTCATTATATATCATCTATTATCTATTTCTCTCTTTACTTATCTTCTTGGTTGTTCATGGAGGTGGAAACACCAAAATGGGGGTTTGACTAAGGAAAACCCTGAAACAGTCCCAACAATTGTCATTGTCTTTGTGTGTGCAGATTATTTGTCAAGAGCATTGTGATAGGCTTCATAGTGTTAGAGCTCTTGTGAGTTTGGTTTGATCTATTTCAGTTTGTCATTTATATCTTGTTTCATTTAAATCCTTGCATGTTATTTTTCTTGTTATTTCTATCACTTTTAGTATTATGTTGGTTTAGTTAAACATTCATATTTTAGTTCTCAAATAGACAGTAGGCTCTGTTTGTTTTTGTCTGCAAGTTCTACTTTTGGATTGTATGACACCAAAGTGCATTGTGGGGATGTTTGTGTATCGCGTTCTCGGCCTCTAGCTAAGAGCTGGTCGACTTGTCCCAAAGACCTTCGTAGTCTTCTCTTTTGGTCCCTAAAGTATTTTTTCCAAAATTTGTCCTAAAACATAAAACATTGCAAAAACCTCCCCTTTGTTGTCCTTTTGTCACTTGAGTTTTTCTTTTGAGGTAGTTGAGGACAATTTGCTCCTTGTAGACTCTTCTTCGTCCTAGAGACTCGGGAGTAGAAAATCTCCTCCTCTACATTTTGGTGAACCCAAAATGAACCTTTTCCTTCCCTAAATGTCTTTTTGTCAAAAAAAATATTCTCTTATCAAGACGTGTATTGGGTAGAGCGTTGTGATGCTTTTATGAGCTTCACAACCCAATCCACTACCTTTGAGCACATAATCAAAAGGATTTATTGGCATATTGTTATGGGGTTTAGAAGGTTCAGTCCTCCCCATCAAGGTTCAAATTTTGAGGAGTTCTCTATAGGACTCATTGCTAGATTCTCCCCTCTGCATGTTGAAGTTGAAGCACATACTCCACTAGCCTCTCCTTCAAACTCTTCCCCTTCCTTAGTTGAGGAAGTTTTTCTTAGGGTTCTCATCGATCTAATTCACTCTTTAGAGGTGAGATTTGAAGAGTTCAAATCTAGTTCCTAGTAAAATAAAATTATTATTCTCAAGCGGCTTCTCTCAAAGGCCTAAGGAATTTACTTATTTCCAATCAGTGAGGTTTAGATTTGCTTCAAAGAATTGCAAATATTGTAGAAACCCACGTCTCATTATACACATCTATCTTGGGCAATCCCCAAGATGTTTAGTCAGAGATCACTAGTCACCAGTTGAATGTTCCTATGCCTGGAGCTTTTATCCATATGGTTGACATGAGTCCTTCTGTCAATATTGTTGCTAATAATGCTACCACCACATCAAAGGCAATTCCTACAATTACAGTGAGCCAAGTTCCCTTGAATTTTGAAGTTCCTACATCTAGAACTCAGAACATCTCTACCTATGGTGCTTCAACTAGTCAACCTCTATCAATAGATCCCATCCTTAATGCTTTGTTACAAAACATGGGGTGGATGTAATCTCAATTGGTGAATTTGACTAGTTCTATTTCTCAACCTATGTTCTAATTGTATTATCACTATAGCCCTTTGTATTTTTCTATCCTAAATTCTCCCATCTCTCAAGGAATGGAGATTCCTAAGTTTTGAAAAGTATAGTGGCAGAGGAGATTCACAGGCGCATGTCTTGTCTTCAATGCCATGTGTATTGATTTCTTTCACCATGATGTTTTGTTAGCGAAATTATTCCCGTGTTCCCTCAAGGACGCTGCTTTGGAATGGAATTACTCAATTCTAGATAATTCTATCTTTTCTTTTGATCAGTTGGTAATTTATCAATTCTTACAACAATTCCAAGCGAACATCAAACTGAAGGTTTCCTTTATTGATCTCATCTGATGCAAGCAAGGTATGCATGAAAAATTGATTGATTTTATTGCCTATTGTTAGGCTTTGTTTTCTCAAATCTCCTATGCCCTGCTAGATTCTGATGTATAGTGTGTGTTTTTTGAAAACTGTTGTCGACATTGAGAGGTTATTTCCTTTTAATGAAATATCCTTCTTTATCTCATATGGTGTTTCATCGTGTGAGTATCAACAGATGGTGGCTCAATACGAGGGTCCTTCCTCATCCTCCCATCTGGATGGTCAGTCAGTTGTGTCTACCTCTAGAGAGTCAAAAATAAATAAAGCAATAGTGAGCATGTGGTGTATGTTCCTATTGATAAAAGTTATGCAGGATGAAATAGAATTTTTACAAAATTGTTTGAATCTTAAACAAATTTCCTCCAGATATTGCTAAAAGATGGTGTAACTTCTCTTCCAAAGATAAGACCGCTATTTGAGCCCTATCCTCAATGGTATGAAGCACAAAAAAAATTCCAATACCATCAAGTATCAAGTCATGATACCGAACGACGAGTGTTTCTTAGGCATGTGATCCAAGACAACATCAACAATGATACCATCTGACTTGATGACAAAAAGAAGAATTTGAAAAAATCTATAGTGAAGCCTAACAGTCAACTATAGATATACACAAACCCTTTTCCGTTGCATTCTGCTAATTTTTTCATTGTTTCTTCTTCTTTAGCTACTAATCCCAGTCCATCTAAGTATGTGAACATGATTTCGTTCACTCATGTTCCTCTTTTAGGTCATGTGGATAAAACACCTTATATAACATTCACACCACACAACTTTCCTATTAACAAGGAACCTTCTTTGTTGTACATATCGGCTCGAGTCAATGATAATTTAGTAATTGGTGTTATGGTTGACCCTAAAAGTCAGGTCAATGTCATCATGGATGAGACTCTTTTCATAAATAATTTACATAAGGAGAAATATGATAAGTCATAGGTCACGCTTCGTACCCATGATGGTATTTTTGTTGCGCCTATTGGTTTTATCTCTTTGTCAGTCCTTGTTGGACCTAAGTCTTTGGAGGTCCCATTTGTTACATGATACCAAAGTTTGACCTATTTAGAATTAGACTCTAGAGGCATTCCATGTCTAGTCTCTATGAACGTGGTTGCCTCTATTGTCCACAAATTTCTAAAGTTTCCTCATGATGGCATGGTGTACACTATCTAGGACACTAGATACAAACTATTAGTGACACATGGGGGCTTATCTTTAGACCATTTTTGGTTCGCTCTAATTGGACCCTTTCCACCTAGAGGGAACTTGCTTTGCAAGGCCTACTTTAGGTATAACACTGGGGGCTCAATCTCTAATAGTGTTTGTTCACCTTCTTCTCATACTATTTCTTTGAAGGCCTCTATGCGTGTGAAATAGTATGTCTTATCCCTTACACCTTCCTCTTCAAATGCTAAGGACAAGCAAGCTCTCACCCTTGGGCATTCCCCTTCTTTTGTATCTCCTTCTATGGCTTCACAACCCTTGGTGGTGTCCTTAGTTCCTTCTACTATGCCTAGCACAGGAAAAAGGAAGGAACCCATGTTGTGGAGGTCCAAACCGCAGGTGTTCCAACTTCATGTCTTACCCACAGTACCCCAACCCACCCTATATGGCAAGGGGAATCATTTGTGTGGGGTTGTTCTTAGTTCTTGGCCTTTGAGGCCTCCTCCTATTCCCCCACCTACCTTAAGGTAGATAAGCGAAAGGGGAACATCATCAAAACACCTATGTCTATTTTCATTCCTCCTCATGTCCCTCCTTAGGATTCAAATCTTCCACTAACAATGGGTGTAGAGAGCATTCCTCTAGTGGAATAGTACCCTTAGGAGTTTATTCTTCTACTACCAACGGCTATGGAGACTACTCCCCAAGTGGAACAAGATCCCTTGGATTCTTCTCTTGTTGCACCTTGTGGTGCCCATAGTCATCATAACCATCTTGTGTGTGAGCATAAGCATCACCAGTGGGCCTTGGCCCAAGAATGCAAAGACTCCCAAAAGATTGAGAGGGAGCCTCATGTTCCTCCTACTTTCATTTCTTCTTTTGTTTCTCTCTCTACTCCTAATTCCATTTCTATTTTTGTTCCAATTACCTTTGTGTTGCTTTTGGCTTCCTCAAAGGATCCCGATGAACCTCACCCCAAAAGTGTGCAAGTGTTTATTGCTCCTTTCACAGAGCCTCCTCTAATTACTTCTTTACCAAATCTTCATCCTTTCTTTAAGCCCGTTGGCATGCCCCATACAAAGGTTGTGTCTATTGTGGATTTTTTTCCTTCTTCTTTCACTTCCACTATGAGGACTTCCCATCCTCTACTTAAGTGCAAGTTAGAGCATGACGCCATCCCAAACGATGGTCGTAAAAGGATTTCTTCACCTTCTTCATCCTATTCTTCTTTGGCTTACGTTGTCCTTGTTATGAGTACATCGCCTCCTTCCCTAAAGTTTTTCATTGACCCTCTTCTAAAGGTCAAAAATGGCTCTCTAGCTCATCCTCCTCCTCATGTTCACTCACAACACTTCACTCTAGAGAAGTGTATGTTTGACTCAATGGAGGATATTCCCACTCTTTCTTCTATTTTTTCTAAGTCTATGGCATTATCCTCACAAGACCTTGTCAATGAGAACATTTGGGTAGCCTCCTCCCTATCCCTTGTTGTAGGTGAGTCGACAGGCACTGTGCTAGCTATCCCCCTTATAGGTTCATCTTACGTCCCCCTACGATGATCTAGATTGGGAGAAAGATGACTTGTTGGAGGTGTCGGACTATAGTGGTACCTCTTCTTTATCTTTAGATTAGATTTGTGTGTTTGTTTGTGTTCCCTCATGCTTGTTTACTTGTGTTTGTTCTCTCTCCTGGAGGACCCTTCATACCCTTGTAGGTACTTAGATATAGGAGAGAAAATATATCATCAAACTTATTATATTTATCTCATCATTCTTCTATATTTCTTACATTTTGTCTTTCATGTGGAGAACGATGCAAAGTGTTGGGGCATTTAGGCCTCTTCCATGTTGACCCTATTTTTATCTTTATTTTATCTTCATGTGCTTTTCTTCTCATTCCAATCTATTTTGGGGTTGATGACAGTTCATACATATTATATTATATTTATCTATATATGTTTATTGTTAGAGTTGTGAAAATCATGAACCACTAAATCAAACAATGAACAAAGACACCTTCCACACAAGAGATCTGCAAACAAATAAGTGCAATATTCCTCAATAAAAAAAAACTACAACAATGAACTTCAAGAATCTTCAAGGAAAACAAGAGTCCTCAAAGGTCGAGAGTTCAAGAGATCAAGGCATTCAAAAGGTATGATAATATAATGATGGTTGAGTGCTATATAGAAGCAACCCTAAATGGTAAAGGGATTAGATCATGACAAGTGTCAACATATCATGCAATGAGACAAAATGATCTAATAATAGCTCTCTAGTTAACATAGTATATCACTCCTAAGTTTAACTTAAGTGCATGAGAATAAATTAGACTAATAATTAGTTAAAGATTAATTAATTATTAGCTAATGCATGATTACTCTAACACCCCCCTTAATATAAACTCGGGGAGTAACTAAAACCCCTAAAAAGAATGCATGATGGATCTCGAAAAATAAGGCCTAGTGAGGTACCCATGTACAAACAAAAGATCTCTCACAACTGGAGGAAAAATGAGAAAACCTCACATGGGAAAAAATCCTCTCCAAAAGAGAGAAAGGTGAATGAAAGACTAAAAAATCCTCCAAATCAAGGTGAAGGACTAAGAAGCCTCCAACTGAAACACTATCCCAAAAAAGAGAGGAACACGTAGAACATCGTTGAATCACGGAGAATTTATGGATTGATATTGAATAATGATTGATATAGTGTTGAAATAAAGAACCTCCTCTAAAACAAATGATGATCAAGATCAGGATAAATAGAATCTGCATGAGTGCCCCCAACAACACTACTTGAATCAGATGGTAAACATCTAGAACTCGAAGATACAAATGTCAAGATCAAGAAGATAGTACTATGCATGAGTGCCCCTAATGACACTACTCAAATTAGATGGAAAACAAAGGAAAACATTTAGAATTCAAAGATACATATGGTACATGAATCTATACGAGTGACCCCAATGACACTACTCAACATGCAAGGTGCAAATTGAAAATACATGTACCAATGGTCTTAAGAACACTGATCAAGAGAGAGATAATAATTAGCATGAGTGTCCCCAACAACAGTACTCAAATCAGATGGAAAACAAAGGAAAACATATGGAACTCGAAGATACAAATGGTACATGAATCTGCATGAGTGACCCTAAAGACACTACTCAACATGTAATATGCAAGTTGAAAATATAGGCACCAATAGTCTTTGATCAAATGAAAATGGAAGGTCATCTCCAGAAAATAGGAATGTAAGCGTGTCCATATGGTAAGTGCTCCATCTGATCAAAATGCAAGGTAACCAATCACTAATGTACGGTTCATCTAAAAGTACATAGGAACAAGAACTAGATATTTAGATCACTCAAACATGAAACCAAGGAAACATTAGCACTAATAGTAGAAACCCCCTCCCCCCATAATGTTTAAAAGGGAGAGACAAGATATGTACACTGAAACTATGTGAAACCAATAATTTTATGTAGGAGAAACAACCTGCAAATAAAAGGGTGTGCAAACTAAGGCACACAAGCATGAGGCAAGAATCACCAGGATTCACTATCATAATGGAAGGGACACTCACTTGAAAAAGGTGTGATGGAAAACCAAAGGAAAACATCAATCCCCCATGGCATTTTATATCATAGTGCAAGTACAAAAGGCACAACAGGATGTGCAAAATCCCCAAAAAGTATACACCAAAATGGCACTTTTATCTCACTGCATCTACAAAAGAGAATGTGCATGAAAATAAGTCTACAATGCCCAAATAGGAAAAAATACTAGAAATACATGTAGAACAGCCAAAAACAAGTCATCCCATGCAAACAAAAAGTTTCCAAGAGCTAAGACATCCAAGTAATTCACCAGAATGTGAAAACACAAAAAATTGAATAAAATATACTTGGAGAGATATCTAAAAAAATCATAGATGGTTGTGAAGAGCTCTAAAAGACCATCCCAGCGCTGCTGGAATCGTGAAAAATGGAGTAACAAGTCAAAATTTATGAGCTATGGACTGAAAACAACACCTCTAACTTCAACAAGCTTTAGAATGCACTAGCAATAAAAACAAGTGATGAGATCCACACCACTAGAAAATTGATGGAACCATCTTTTTGACAATATCTTGTTTGTCAAAAAATGGCATCGTATGCCCAAGTTATGGCCAAAAGAAAAAACAATTCTTTTAGGGCACAAAGAGGGTTCAAAGGGGTCTACCCTAGCATCTGTATTGCTGACGTCAACAGAATATGCTAGAGAATATTCCCTAGTGTCAGAAAAAAATATGACCCCCCTTTGAAAAATGGTGATGGAATATTCTGTATAGATTCCTTGCTGATAAAAATCACTAAAAAAAAGGGAATCACCGAAAAAGTTATACAGTCGTCGAGAAACTTGAAATCTGTCGGAAAATTAAAAATGGTGCCCAAAAAAAAATCTCAGTTGAAAAGTTGCCACCTAGTTTTATTGGCTTTCAAGCGATCGTTACAAGGTTGTCAATGGTGGCCCATATGTCATTAGTTGAGGGATGCATGGAGCCCATAGGGGCCTGAATGCGCAGGTACCCTGCAGTACCCCTAATTTAATGTGCTTACCTTTTTTAAACCTATTGTTTTTCCAATAAACAATTTGGCAATTTTTTTTTATTTTTTAGAATTTATAAATAAAAGAAATTTAAAAAAAATTCTAACCTCTTCTTTTTGCTTATTTTAATTGATTTTCATGCACAAGGGGTTGTACAAGAGCCATACAGCGCCTCAACCAAAAATAATTTTCCTCAAAAACATTTGATGGTGAAATAGGGAAAAATTATAGTCAAAATTCATCATATTGGCCTCTTGAACACAAATTTGAGGCTCTTTTTGACTCAAAATTCTTCAAAATTGTAGCTACCCTCTAGATTTGGAAAAAAAAAGAACTGCTTCAAACCCTCGCAGATCTAACCTCAAGAGTTCAAATCAGGCTAAACAAAAGGAAAATCTAACTTTCTTGACAACTTTGAATCCAACAATGAGGTCCGTTTTGCACCAAAAAGCACGTAAAAATCATTCACCTCCAAAAATTGTAAAAAAAGCAATGGAGAATCTAGATCTGATGCCTATAACCCTTGTTCAAGAAAAAACCTCATAAATCAAGAAGGGGTTCACTGAATCAACGCTCTGATACCATGTTAGAATTGTGAAAAACATGAGACATAGGATCGAACAATGAACAAAGACACCTTCCACATAAGAGATCTACAAACAAAGAATTGCAATATTCCTCAACAAGAAAAAGCTACAACAATGAACCTCAAGAATCTTCAAGGAAAACAAGAGTCCTCAAAGGTTGAGAGTTTGAGGTATCAAGGCATTCAAAAGGTATGATAGGGTTGAGTGCTATATAGGAGCAACCCTAAATGGTAAAGGGATTAGATCATGACAAGTGTCAACATCTCATGCAATGAGATAGAATGATCTAATAATAGCTCTCTAGTTAACATAGTAAATCACTCATAATTTTAGCTTAAGTGCATGAGAATAAATTAGACTAATAATTAATTAAAGATTAATTAATTATTAGCTAATGCATGATTACTCTAACATCTATGATCAGTTCTGACTCGTAATAATTGGATCCCCATGTGCTCTTGATTTCTTCGTCTCTATTTTTCTTGATGTTGTGGATTCTATGTGTTGTTCCTTGTGTGATAACATCCGACAAATACATCTCCCTATGTATGTCATGCCATAATATCTCTTTGTCTTTCTCTTCTCCTTAGAATGATATGTGCTCCTTTGTGTAGCACACATCATTCTAAGGGAGGCTATCATATTTTCTTATTTTTCAAAATAAAAAAGGATTTAACAATATTTCTTTATGTCTTGATGTCTTATAATCTCGTCGTCTAGCTTGGGGGCAACCTAACTAGACTTATTCCCTTGATCATTAACACCACCCAACTAGATGTGATTAGAATCAATGAGGTATTTAACTTGACATTTAAGACGTGTGCATCATTCTATATATTGTGTCCACTTGTGCAATGATATTAACAAAAGGCATTTGGATTGAAGTTTGGAGGTAAAGGTTTGGTCATGTCCATACGTTTAATAGGAGGCAATCGGACTAGGTTCTTACTCAAAAGTTGCAACATGATCGAATGGAGAGTGTCAAGTATCTGGGTGAATTGCCTATCTTTTGTTCTAAATTGGTATGGAGTTGGACTTACAGTATAAACTTGAGGTTCAATGTGGTTGGTTGTTTGAGGTGTATGAAACTTGATAAAAAAAATTGCTTCTTGAATGGTTGATAGTTATTTTGAGGTACGGATTTAGATTTCTCAGTATGAGCCGATGAAGATACTTCTTCACACTGACTAATCAAATTTTGATAATCATGAAGGGTCGTACAAAAATGTATGAATGATGGGAATTTCATTAATAATATTATGTCCCTTATGTTAGATTGCAAGTTATCAATGAATACTCTTTGGATATCTGCATCAGGAAGAGTAAGATTGATCTATGATAAAAGTAACTAATAGTAGCTTATGAAATCTTTGACCTTTTCACCTCTCTTTTGTTTGCATCACATTAAATTAGTTATTTTAAACTTAAGACCAATGCTTACTTGGAAATGATTGAGAAATGCATCAACAAGCTCATTAAATGAATGAATTAAATTATTTGGTAATGAAAAAAACATTCCAAAGCCATGTCTTTCAATGACCTAGGAAAGAGTTTAGCCAAGAGCTTATCCTTAAAGATGAAGTCACTATACAAGGTTGTATATGCTGATATATGATTGCTAGGGTCTCCCTTTCCATTATACTTGTCAAATCGGGGTACCTCTATGTTTTATGGTATTTGTTCTTTCAATATTTCAAGTGACAATGGGTTCTTTTTAACATATTGTGACGATTTTCCATTTTGGTTTTGCTTCAAAGTTGAGATTTTTTGTTGAAGTGAGGTTACATTTTTCAAAAGTCAGTTGATAGTGGAGTCATCGGTTGACATGTTTTGGGAATGTGGTGAGTATGGTGGAAGTGTGTATGTGCTTAGTGGGCTATTATGTTGAAAATTTATGAGAAGGGATGAAACTTGAGGTGTGACATGTGAAGATCTGAAACCATAAGGATTTCTATTGGAAAGACCTCTTGTTGGAGTTATACCATTTGTTGTGTTGTTGAGGCGATAGTTACATTGTGTATGTAGAAATAGAGGCTATAGTTGTAGGGAGGGATACTTGACTTCCTCCTTGACTTTGAGTATATCCCAAAGCTTGAGCACAACTAGCAATAGTAGGTATGTTGACATCAACTCTATGAGCTATGCCATGAAAAACCTCTAATCCATGAATGTCACTAATCAATTTCCTCATGTTTCTAACATATGGACTACAAGACCAACTAGAGATTTAGTACTCACAGTCTTGAAGTCCTTCTAAGTCTTTGTCCAATTTTTTCATTTTTTCTTCAGAAACATGGGCAACCATAGTCTCAACATCTATAAAGATAGGTGTTTGGAAAGTTGTCATTGGTATGGTAGCATCAGGGATAAAGTCCAAAATGGGTTGAGTATTGACAACACTTGTCATGAAAGAGTTAGAAGACTCATGATCCACAACGGATGTATAACCACCACGATATGTCATAAGTCTAGAACTATGTCTCACTGAAGTATATTCAATAGGACACCAGGTTGTGAAACTCATACAAGTTTCAAAACACTAAGTGTACCCAAGATGAACACTAAACTATTAAATAAGCATAATAAACACTCAGAAATAGAAATCAGATAGCAAAACCAAACAAGAAACATAGTAATAGAGTTCTGGGAAAAGGTTTTTCTAGCCAAGAATAGCATGAAAGAGGCACCCAAGGGCATTTGAGTCCTAGTCAGGGTTTCTGGAATTTCAAAATCTGATAGTGTATTACACTGCTTAAGGATTCTAATTCTACTTGCAAATAGTTGTAATAGTAAGTAATTTCCCAAAAATTGCTTAATTTATGCCAATTTGATGCAAAATGCGAGTATGCAAGAATGTTGAAGATGTTATAACAAGTTTTGAATGCAAATTTTAGATCTGAAATGTGATAATTGATTGATTCTAAGATGTAGAGACCTAGAAAATGATGATTTACATGCAATTTTGAAACACAAAAGATGCACTTTCTTTCACTTTTATGAACTATATGCCAAATGCCTAAAAACATGCAATTACTGATTCCAAAATAGAGATCTGCAAGTACCTATAGACTGAACAGACAAAGATAGACAACTATGAAAAAGTTTGTTGATGCACCTATACAAGGACAAAGTTGGCCAGGGGTGCCTGAGTCCTTGATAGTGGGT
The DNA here is from genome assembly GCA_007258455.2 of Sequoia sempervirens. Classification (NCBI taxonomy): domain Eukaryota; kingdom Viridiplantae; phylum Streptophyta; class Pinopsida; order Cupressales; family Cupressaceae; genus Sequoia; species Sequoia sempervirens. Next base: position 244,346,782 of record VDFB02379711.1, read on the forward strand.
TTAAAATTTGAGAAACTAAATGTTTAAGTTGTTTAATATTACTATTTCTATCTACAAATAGGTCTAACAATGACTATTTTTCTAGAATATCTCAATGTGATTCAAATGTAAATGTATGATAATGTGTGAACAAAAATGAATAATTATGAATGCAATTTTGAATGAAAATCTAATCTAAATGACTGAAACACACCCTAATGCAAGCTATGATGCAATATGAGGTGCAAATTTTTGGATTTTTATGAGTTTTTATGATGCAAATATGAAACCCTAAATAAGAAATGCAATACAATGCAATGCAAAACCTAGATCTAGGGCGAATGAATGTGATTTTCAGAAGTTCTATGATGTCAAAATTTCAGGTGAACACCAAAATGTAACAATATGAAAAGGGAGCCATAAGTTTAATGTCTAAACCTAGGGTTGCTTTTTGGTCCTTTTTCAAAAGTACATTAGAATGAAAATCAACAAGGTGAATAGATTGACTTTCAACCAAGAAGGTGAATCAATCATCTACTTGGATCTGCATTCTTGGGACCTTGAAAATGGACTAGAACTGATTTGGAATGATTAACCTAATTAAGCTATATGACCTAATATAATAAATTCAATATTTTGGAAACACACAAACTGAAATAGTAAACTGCAAGTAGATCTGAAAAGTATTAGAGATTGTTCACCTATCATAAAAAGTTGGATCTAGCATGCAAAGGAGGACTCGGACACCTAGGGGTGTATGGGTCTCTAATAGGGGGTCCTAAAAATGATTTTTTAGTCCTCTGATGCTAGATTTGACCTTCTATTTCCTAGTTGTAGAGTTGTTAGAATGTCATTAGATAATGTTTAGGTGATTTTTTGTGGCTTGACAAGATTTAGGGCTTTGAATGCAACAATGGAAAACTTTACTTCAATCTTCCTACAATCCTCTTCAAACCTATAACTTTCACATTCAAAGAGGAAAAAATTTGTTCCATTTAGGGGCTTGCCTCAATCAAACCCCATGTAAGTGTTTTGACTTCCACAATGGCAGTGTCAATGATAAAATGATAATGGATAGAAAGGAATGATGAATCCCAAAGTGTTGCAACTCACTACCCTTCAATGGCTTCCTTGAAGGACTAAAGCCATGCATATCACCTCAAGGTATTGATCTTCCTTGCTAGATGGCTTCAATGCTTTGGAGACCTACAAAAATGTTAGCCTTCATAAAACATTGATAGCATGGACACACATAAACTCACATAAGATTTGACATGATATTGGATCTTGAATTGTTGCAATAAATCATTGAAATGTTTGTCTTAACTTTCTCAAGTGACAATAATAATTGTTCTATGGATGCTTGTTAATTCTTGTTATATTTCAAATGACAAAATAACTAGGTATTTATATGCAATTGTTCTAATTTTCCAAAAATTAGATCCCAATAGCCGACATTAAAATTTAAACTTTTGAATGTTAAAATGCCATCAAAAACATATTAAAAATTGGTCCCCGGCAAGATAGGGGGACCCATACACCCATGGGCATATGGGTCATGGCCCTATCTTCCAGGGCATTGAGTGTCGGGATCAAAACTTAATTGCTTGCATTTATTCAATTCTTGCAATCCTTAAAAAAATGATAAAAATAGGCCTTTGGAATACATAATTTAGGAAATAAGGGACCCAATTAGGCTCATTAATTTAGGGGGAGAAAACATAGTGTGAAATTGTCATGGGTGACAATTTATGATGCTACAGGTATATTCTCTTCAACATCTTTCTACTTTAGCTTGTGCATGTTTAGAATACATATGCTTGCTAAAGTGGGGGAAAGATGTAATGTTGTAAAATTGCACCCCATGCAATTTCACATTACATAACTCTCCCTTTAGCCTAACAAAATATGATAATGCAAATTCCCCTTTTCTTTGCTTCATTTTCATCCTTGACCCCTTGGCTTTGGTCTTCGAGGGAATCTTTGTCAAGGACGCTTCTATGCTGCGCAGATGTCTACGCACCACGTGAACATCTTGACAAGATTCTTGGATTTGTGGTTGTTGGGATGTTATACTTTTTCCTACCCACAAAGTATAACACCTCTATGGTCGCAGATGCACCCGAAAATGGTCCTTTGCATGTATTTATTTCATTCTTCCTTCCATTCCTTCATTCCATCAATCTATCTTTCATTCGCTCATTTGATTTTTTCATTCTATCACTCTCATTCTTGTATTTTAACTCTCAATCTCATTCTACATCACTTCTAAACCATTTTTCTCAAGCTCTCTTGCATGTTCTTGGCTTCTATGTCGATGTCTCGGCTCTTTCAAGTGTTGCACTCTTGTTTAACTTCATAATCTTTTTGAATGGGTAAACACTTTCTTTTGTTTTCATTATTATCTTTGTTTAGTAGCATATTTACATTCTACCATGTATACTTTCTTTATCTTTTCATTCTATATCGTCTATTGTCTATTTCTCTCTCTACTTGTCTTCTTGGTTGTCTGTGGAGGGGAAACATCAAAATGGGGGTTTGGCTAAGGCAAACCCAGAAACAATCCCAATAATTTTCATTGTATCCATGTGTGAAAGTTATTCGCAAGGAGCGTTGTGAGAAGCTTCACAATGTTGGAACTCTTGTGATATTGGTTCCTTCACTTTCACTTTGTGATTTCTATTTTGTTTCATTTAAATCCTTGCATGTTAGTTTTCTTCTTGCTATTTCTATCATTTTTAGCATTTTGTTAGTTTACTTAAACATTCATATTTTAGTTCTCAAATAGATAGTAGGCTCTATGTGTTTTTGTTTGCAAGTTCTACTTTCAGACCATACGAGACCACAACACATTGTAGGGATGTTTTCACACCGCGCTATCATCCTCTAGTTGAGAGCTAGTCAACTTATCCTAGAGACCTTCGTTGTCTGCTCTTTTGGTCCCTAGAGTCCTTTTTTCCAAAATCTATCCTAGGACATAAAACATTGCAAAAACCTCCCCTTTGTTGTCCTTTGTCTTTTGAGCTTTTCCTTTGAGGTAGTTGAGGATAATTTTCTCCTTGTAGACTCTTCTCCCTCCTAGAGACTTGGGAGTAGCAAATCTCCTCTACAATTCATGACATAAAGATGATTGGAGATACAAATAGATGAATGTTACAATAGATTCATTTTCTTCCTATCCTTGTACCAACAAGAACAACAATGGTCATCCAAAGAAAACTAACAAACACTAAGACATACCAAGCAACACATTATGGGGGATCACATCACATACAATAAAATATACAAAGACACAAAAGGGTACTACACATGCGAGTTAATCTAAAGTAAATCGTCTGCATCCCAATATTGCTCATCATAAATAGAAGGAAAATAATATGCTAAAGGGACTACAAGTGTTGCACAAGGAGAAGAACTAGGTTTAACATATGGTAAATCACTCTCCTCAGGAGGATCGTCATGGATGACCCCCATCTAAATTCATTGATTTGAAAAACATAAGAGAACTCATTATGGTCTTCTTATTATTCTTTTGTTTTATCTTCTTCTTTAGTATCTGAATGTATCACAATAGGCTACATATTAGTTCTATTAGCATGATTGTGAGCATTATCATTCATATGAGCCTCTTTCATTATTTTCTTAGTTTGGTATATCTAAAGTTTGGCTTCTTGGTTTGGTGAGGGTGGCAAGGTGGAGTCAAGAAATGATGAGGATGGATGGGTAGGAGGTATTTCATCAGAATTGGATTGGATGGGTAGATGGTCATTAGGTAAGGTGTTACAATCTTTAGCAAATTGATAAGCCATTGCATGACATCTTCATTTATGCTCTTTTACACTTTTATTTCTTCTTGTGTGATTTTTAGCTTGTGAAGGGGTAATTGAGGTGCTTCCCAACATTGGTATCTTTTCTTCCTTGGGAGGAGAAATTGAAGGGACCACCACTAGTTGGGAGACCACTAGATTCTTAGGTTTCAGTCTTCTTCTTTTTTTTCTTTCAAAGGCACAAAGTTAGTTACACAATTATCTTATATTCTTTTATAAGATGACAGAGGTGGAACCACAACATACATGCTAGGTAGTTGAGGGAGGATACCCTATTCGGGAAAGTAGGTTCATCCACTACATGTGGGTTAGGCTCGAAAAACCCATCAAAGTTATTGTAGACCGAGAAGCCTCAGGTGGAATGTCACTAAGGGATAACTCAATTATACGGTTAGCTTTAAACTTTTTATATGACACAAATAAAAATCCTCATGCTAGGTTTAATAGGTTCGACTGGTTGAGGCCAAAAATAATCTAGAAAAAATTTCCACAAGAGGCCAAAGGCTTAAAAACACTATGGTATATAGTATGTATCTATCCTTAAAATGGGAATTTTAGACATTTGTGAATAAGAAATGGGATCGAATTCATGGAGCTTAGCCATGGATGACCTAAATTCATATGAAATTGGTTTGACATCAAAATTATGGTAAATATAAATCTAATTATTTAGGTCCAACTTTTATTGGTAGATTTATCAAACCAATCATAGACCGAATAAAACCATCATGTGAGCCTTTAACCATGTGTTTGATTGTTCATAATCATCCTTATAAAATTCATGCACATATAAGAATTCTTCAATGATCACATTCACTACACACATAGGATCAATGAGCATTCCCCTTGTGAGTTTATCATTGATTTCCCCGATGATATAAAGAGGACCATCAAGTGTGTTTATAGATGCATTGATATGTGTAAAAGAAATGTTAGACAAAAAATTAGTTCAGCCCTTATGAGGTTGAACTTAAATTGTGTTTACAAATTTGGATAAATCATTATCATATTCTTCATTATGGGGCACAAAAAAGTGGCCAAATGCCCAAAAATGAGCAAAGCGCATTTGTGTTTTGAAGAAATTAAAATAATGTGCTCGTGTTATGGCTCAAATTTTTTGAGCCAAAACACGTACATGTTTTTCTTAGTTTTAGGTTTGAATGATGGATTTACCTTTACAAAACTTGTACATGATTTTAACTTAACAAAATGTGTACATTTTTTTCTTAATTTTGGGTTTGAACAGTGGATCTATCTTTACAAAAAATGTACATGCTTTTAACTTAACAAAACACATATGTGTTTTTCTTAGTTCTAGGATTATGGTGGATTTAACTTACCAAAACCCTGTGCACTTAACCCTAACACCTATACACTTAACTCTAAACTATATAGCCATAACCCTAAACCATAGATACCATGTACCATCAACCCTAAACCCTATCACTCAAACCTAAACCCTACACTTAGCCCTATGTTGTAAAGCCTATACACTCTACCCTAAACCTTATACCTTCAACCCTCAAGGTTCCTATACCCTTACACCTAGACCTTATCACTCAATCTTATAATCTCAACCCTAAACCCCATAAAGAGGAGAGATCTACATAGGGAGGGAGGGAGAGGTAGAGAAGGAGGGGTGAAGGGAGAGGTAGGAAGGGGAGACAGACAGAAAGTTGAGATAAAGAGAGAGGTGGGTATTGCAGAGAGAGAGGTTAGATAAGAGAGGTAGATCTAGGGAACTAAATCCTATACCTTATACCCTAAACCTTATCCCTCAACTCTAGGAACTAAAGCCAATAGGTTAAACCCTTAACCATATACTCAATCCTATACCCTATATCCTAAAACATATCCCTCAACCATAGTAACTAAATCCAATAGGTTAAACCCTTAACCATATACTCAACCCTATGCCCTATACTCTAAAGCTTATCCCTTAACCCTATGAACTAAATTCAATAGGTTGAACCCTTAACCATATTCTCAACCCTATACCACATACCCTAAACCCTAAACCGTATACCCTATATCATCAATGCTAAACCATATTCCTCAACCCTAGGCCCTAAAACCTATAGGCTAAACCCTCGACCCTATACCATATACCCTCTTGACCCTAAACCCTATCCCTCAACCTTAGGCCCTAAGGCCTATTTAATAAACCCTCAACCATATACACTCAACCCTATATTGTATACACTCAACCCTATATTGTATACCCTCAACCCTAAACCATATCCCTCAACCCTAGGTCTTAAAACCTATAAGATGAACCCTCAATCCTCCATACACTCAATCATAAATGCTATACCCTCAACCCTATACCTTATATTACATACCCTCAACCCTAAACCCTACACTCAACCCTAGGCCATAAATCCTATACACTCTACCCTAAACCTTATACCTTCAACCCTCAAGGTTCCTATACCTTGTATATTTTGGTCATTAGGTTCTCATCTTTGTGTTCATGTGTCGCCAAGCTAGTTCCTACAGCAAAATTTGTTAGCCCCCTAAAATTCCAATTATCTTGACTATCCCTTGTCATAAGAATCCTAGGATCTATCCCATCTATCTTTGGCCTTCACAAGATATATTGTTCCTCATATTAGACCATATCAACCCACATTTCATCCTTATGGCAAAGGATATTTGAGATCTCTTATTATTTTTGGGGTGCTTTCAATTTTATTTTTTTGAGATTAATACTCTACCTACTTGAGGTTGCCACGATCCATCATGTCATGGTGTTCTTTGACTGGTATAAATAGGGGCATGCCTTAGCTTTTTTCCTGGTTGTCTAGTGTTGGAACCACCAAGATTCATTTTGATCTTGTGTTACACTAGGGAATCCTCTTGTAATTGTGGTTTTCCAACATTGGCCCCTTCAAAGCCCTTCATGACTTTGTAGGATGTTGGAACAACCTGTGTGTTTGTTGTGTTACTCCTATGCATATGATACATAGTTACCTTGGTTCATCATACCCCAGTGCATAGTATCACATGCATTATCAATTTAAGTGCTCTCCACACTGCAGTTCAATTATTTTATTCCAAATACACCTAATCCCATCCCATCCCTTATTTCTCCTCACCATCATTTTTCTCTTTCCTAATCATGGATTGTATGTGCGTATTCATTCTCTATTTCTTCCATATGTCTCTACACTCAATGTATTAAGATGGTCACCTGGTCTTCAACTCCCTCCAACTCATCTCATTATTGAATTTTTGTCTTAAAGTATTCAGATTTATTATTCTAAGCATCTTCTCACCATTCCATTTTCATCTTAAGTGTTTATATTTTTTATTCTAAGCATCTTAAATCATCTTTACATTTTTGTATTAAGTGTTTATATTTGTTATTCGAAGCATCTTATCATCATTTCATTTTATCTTAAGTGTTTAGATTTATTATTCTAAGAATCTTATCATCAATTCATTTTCATCTAAAGTGTAGATTTGTTACTCTAAGCATCTTATCATCATTGCCTTAACTGTCAACTCTAAACCCTACACTCAGCCCTAGGTCGTAAAGCCTATACACTTTACCCTAAACATTATATCTTTGACCCTCAAGGTTCCTATACCCTCAACCTAAACCTTATCACTCAATATTGTACTCTCAACCCTAAACCCTATACCATATATCGTCAACCATAAACCCTACACCCTGTGACCTAAAATTTGATACATAAACCTTATACCCTATATGTTAAACCCTAAAACCCAACATTAATAATTTAAAACTAAAACATACATAATAAAATTTAATCTCTAAACCCAAAATATATGCCCTACACCCTAAATAATGAATATGTTTTAGAGATATTAAAGGGGGAGAGGAGAGAGAGACGTGGGAGAGAGATAGAGAGAGGTGAGATAGAGGGAAGAGAGATCTACATAGGGAGGGAGAGAGAAGTAGATAAGGAGGGATGAGGGTAGAGGTAGGAAGGGGAGATAGATAGAAAGTTAAGATAGAGAGATCTAGGTAGATAGTGAAGAGAGAGAGAGGTTAGATAGAGAGAGGTAGATCCAAAAATAGATATGAGGAGAGTAGAGAGGGAGAGATGAGAGACTTAACCCTAAAATCTATACCCATAACCCCAAACCCTATACCTTATATGATAAGTTCCCTAAACATTATCCCTCAACCCTAGGAACTAAAGCCAATGCTTAAGCCCTAAACCATATACTCAACGCTATACCCTATACCCTCAACCCTAAACCTTATACCCTATACCCTCAACCCTAAACCCTATACCCTCAACCCTAAACCCTATACCCTCAACCCTAAACCTTATACCCTATACCCTCAACCCTCAACCCTAAACCTTAAATCCTATAGGCTAAACCCTCAACCTTCAACCCTATACCATATACCCTCTTGACCCTAAACCCTATCCCTCAACCTTAGACCCTAGGGCCTGTATAATAAACCCTCAACCACATACACTCAACCCTAAACCCTATATCATATACCCTCAACCCTAAACCATGATATCCCTTAATCCTAGGCCCTAAAGCATACTAGATGAACCCTCAACCCTATACACTCCTAAACGATATACCCTCAACTCTATACGCTATATCATATACCCTCAACTATAAACCCTACACTTAGCCCTAGGTCATAAAACCTATACACTCTACCCTAAACCATATACCTTAAACACTTAAGGTTCCTATACCCTCAAACCTAAACCTTATAACTCAATCTTATACTATCAGCCCTATACCCTCAACCCCAAACCTTATACCCTATACCTTATATAGTATATTCTCTTGAACTTAAACACTATCCCTCAACCTTGGACCCTGAGGCCTATATAATAAACCCTTAACCATATACACTCAACCCTAAACCCTATATCATATAACCTCAACCCTAAACCATATCCCTCAACCCTAGGCCCTAAAGCCTATTGGTTGAACCCTCAACCCTATACACTATATCATATACCCTCAACTATAAACCCTACACTCAGCTCTAGGTCATAAAACCTATACACTCTACCCTAAACCTTATACCTTCAACCCTCAAGGTTCTTATACCCTCAAACCTAAACCTTATAACTCAATCTTATACTCTCAACCCTATACCCTATACCCTCAACCCTCAACCCTAAACCCTATACCCACAACCCTAAACCTTATACCCTATACCCTCACCCTAAACCCTATCCCTCAACCCTAGGCTTTAAAACCTATAGGCTAAACCCTCAACCCTATACCATATACCCTCTTGACCCTAAACCCTATCCCTCAACCTTGGACCCTAAGGCCTATATAATAAACCCTCAACCATATACACTCAACCCTAAACCCTATATCATATACCCTCAACCCTAAACCATATCCCTCAACCCTAGGCCCTAAAGCCTATTGGATGACCCCTCAACCCTATACACTCCTAAACAATATACCCTCAGCCCTATACACTATATCATATACCCTCAAATCTAAACCCTACACTCAGCCTGAGGTTGTAAAACCTATACACTCTACCCTAAACCTTATACCTTCAACCCTCAAGGTTCCTATACCCTCAAACCTAAACCTTATAACTCAATCTTATACTCTCAACCGTATACCCTCAACCCTCAACCCTAAACCTTATACCCTAAACCCTCAACCCTAAACCTTATGCCTCAACCCTAGTCCTTAAAGCCTATAGGCTAAACCCTCAACCCTATACCATATACCCTCTTGACCCTAAACCCTATCCCTCAACCTTGGACCCTAAGACCTATATAATAAACCCTCAACCATATACACTCAACCCTAAACCTTATACCTTCAACCCTCAAGGTTCCTATACCCTCAAACCTAAACCTTATAACTCAATCATATAATCTCAACCCTAAACCCTATGCCCTATACCTTATATTGTCAACCGTAAACCTTACACCCTACAACCTAAACCCTAATACATAAACCTTATACCCTATATGTTAAACCTTAAAACCCAACATTAATACTTTAACATGATAAAACCTACATAATTAAATTTAATCCATAAACCCTCAACTCTCAACTCTCCATCATAAACCATCAACCCTAAACTCATAAACCATATGCCCTACACCCTAAATAATGAATAATTTAGATATATTAAAGGGAGAGAGGAGAGAGAGACATGGGAGAGAGATAGAGAGAAGAGAGTCAAAGAAAGAGAGAGATGTGAGATAAAGAGAAGAGAGATCTACATAGGAAGGGAGAAAGAGGTAGATAAGGAGGGACGAGGGGAGAGGTAGGAAGGGGAGATAGATAGAAAGTTGAGATAGAGAGGTAGATAGTGGAGAGAGATAGGTAGATCTAGGGGAGAGAGAGAAGTGAGATAGAGAACAATAGAGATGGGGAAGAGAGTATAGAAGGGGGAGATGTGAGATGATATATAAAGAGGTAGGTAGACCCTCAACCCTCTATCATCGACCATAAACCCTACACCCTAAACCCTAAACACTAGGAGATACACCTTGAACCCTATACACTGAACCCTAAATATGCACATTAATTATTAACACTAAAATCTATATCCTCAACCCTAAATAATATAATTTCAACCATCAACCCTAAACCCTCAACTCTAAATTCGTGATAGAAATGAGAGCACATTAGAGAGATAGATGAAGGAGTGAGAGAGAGAAGGCAAGAGAGACAAATAGAGGGAATGAAAGAAATATGGAGAGATATACAAAGAAGATTTTTATCTTCATAGGAACATGAGAAAATTATAAGACACTTGCTCCTATTAAGAAGACTTTTTGAGCATGGGGAGATACTTTCTTCCTAGAAACATGAGCGAATTATAGCCTAGATAGAGACGTATTGAGAGAGATAGAGAGGTAGAGAGAGCTAGGGAGAGATGTATATAGGAAGAAGGAATAATTAGATATAGGGAGAGAAGGAGGTAGAGATGTAGATAGGGAGAAAGAAGAATTAGAGAGGGAGAGAGGGAGGGAGAGATGTAGATAGGGAGAAATAATAATTAGATATAGGAGAGTTAGGTACACAGAGACAAAGAGATACATGGGAGAAAATGAGTAGAAAAGGAAGGAGTAAAATAGAGAGAGAGGGAGATAGAGAGAGATTTGAGAAAAAAGAGTACAAACAAGAGGAGGTAGGGAGGGAGAGGTAGGAAGAGATATAGATATTTGGAGGGAGAGAGAGGGATAGAGAGATTTTTGGGGGAGGGATGGAGGCACAAAGAGAGGAATATTGATAGAGAGAGTTAGAGACTAAGGTGGAGGAGGAGAGAGCTAGATAGTTAGATTCAAGAACATGATGCTTTTAGTGTAGGCTAAAATATGAGAAAGTTTTGGATTTTACAAAACATGTACGCATTTTGGATTACACAAAACACGTACGTGTTTTGGCTTGCACGAAACACATACGCGTTTTGGCTTGCACGAAACATGTACGCATTTTGACTTGCACGAAACACGTACACATTTTGGATTGCACAAAACACATGCTCGTTTTGGCTTGCACGAAACATGTACACATTTGGCTTACACGAAACATGTACACATTTGGCTTGCATGAAACACATACGCGTTTTGGCTTGCACGAAACACATATGTGTTTTGGCTTGCATGAAACATGTATGCATTTTGGCTTGCACGAAACACTTACGCATTTTGGCTTGCATGAAACACATATGCATTTTAGCTTGGACACATTTTGGCTTACACGAAAGACATATGCATTTTGGCTTGCACGAAACACATACATGTTTTGGCTTGCACGAAACACGTACGTGTTTTGGATTGCACGAAACACCTACGCGTTTTGGCTTGCATGAAACACGTACGTGTTTTGGCTTGCACGAAAAACGTATGCATTTTAGCTTGCATGAAACAAGTAAGCATTTTGTCTTGCATAAAACACATACGCATTTTGAATTGCATGAAACACGTAAGCATTTTGTCTTGCATAAAACACATATGCATTTTGGCTTGCATGAAACATGTATGTGTTTTGACTTGCACAAAACACGTATATGTTTTTGCTTGTACTTAGGCTTAGATGGTTCATTTTCCTCATTTTCATGTGATTTTTTCCTCCATTCTCATTTTTCAACTTGCTTGTCATCAGGTTTACATATTATAAATCAAATTTTAGTAAAATTATCACCATAATTTCACATGTCTTCTAAGATTTGTAACCATATAATTTTTTTTAGATTTGAACTACATTAACATGTTTATTTTTAATTTCTTTCGCTATTGTTTCCATAGTTATTAGAGACATATGTAGACTTTTTTTTAATAACTTTTGACCTACTTGTCCAAATTTGAAAAAAAAAAATGATATTGTTCTACACTTCATTCTTTACACAATGGGAAAAAATTATATTTTCGATTATTTTGGTGCAAGTTATGTGACATGCATGCTTGGTGATGTGATTTTTCAAGATGCATCCACTTTGAAAAATCATTAAAAAAATACTTAATAAAAAATTACAAAAAAATATACAACTTCTAATACTCACTCTTAACTATATTTCTACCAATGGGTTTTTAAAAATAGTAAATGCAACTAAAAAATTTGAGGGGCGCGCGCCAAACACTATGTTATGTTTTTCTAAAAAAATAGGAACACTTTTGTGTGCACAGAGCGTTTGATCCTCTTAATATTATCTATTTTTGAAAAACTTTAGTAGTTTAGAAACTAGATTTAGAATACTATAATTCATGTTCTTTTGGTATCTTCAAATTTTGAGTGCATGAATCTCAAATTACTCATCCAAGTTCAGGTTTAACTGATTTCAAAAGAAAAGAAAAAAGGTGGTCGCTTTTGACCCCCTTTTTTTGCACCATCTTGGTGTACTTACCCTATGGCTATATTGAACATTTTTTGTTGAATGACTTGGAAATGGATTTGTAAATATTTATAAGTTTTGATTAGGTGGAAAAACTGATTTATTTCCTTTGTCATTAGCATTGGTCAACTAGACTTGATTAGATGCACTAAGGTCTTGCACTTGGTGTTTAAGATGCATACATCTTTCTATATCATGTCTAGGTGTACAATGATATTGAAAAAATTCTTTTTCATTAAAGTATGGTGGTAAAGGTCTAGTTGTGTCAACAAGCCTAATCGGTGGAAGTTGAATCATATTCTTCTTTAACAACTACAACATGATCACATGGAGAGAATCGGGCAATTTTGAAAATTATATCTTGGCCTAAATTGATATGGAGTTGTATTTGTGGTAATGACCTGTGTCTCAATATTATTATTATTTTGAGGAGTGTTTATCTTAATTAAATTTTTGTTTTGGTTTTTAAATGATTGGTAGTTTTCTTAGGAAAATCTTTGGATTGACCAGTAGGAACCGATGAAGTGTACCTTCATATTAACTAATTGATATCTAATAATTACGAATGACCATACACAAGTGTGTAAGAGATGAATATTTCATCAACAATATCTTATCTCAAATATTAGGTTGTAAGTTCCCTATTAATACCCTTTGAATGTCAACATTTGGAATACTATACTAAATTTATGAGTAAAGGGATTGGTATCATCTTATAAAGTTTGTTATCTTCTCTTTTGGTCCTTGTTTACAATGAACTAAATTTGTTAATGTAACTTGAGGATAAATATTCATTTGAAAGTGTTGGAGGGACTCACTAACAAGTTGCATAAAGGAGGTAATAGAATTGTTTGGAAATGAACAAAACCAATCCAAGGCCATATCTTTCAATGATCTAGGAAATATTTTTTCTAGGAGCACATCTTCAAAAATGAAGTCACTACACAAAGTGGTAAAAGATGACATATGGTTATTAGGATCTCCTTTACCATTGTACTTTTTAAAGTGAAGTATATTAATATTTTTTGGTAGGTGTTTTTAAGATAACAACTGACAATGTACTATGTGTGAGGAATGTTAGAGGCTTACCATTGGTTTGATTTTGGTTTAAGTTTGAAATTTATTGATGTAACGATGTCATGTTCTACAAAATTTTATTAATCACAAGATCATTCAATGACATGTTTTGAGATTTTTTCAAGCATGGTGAACTAGTATGGATGATTGGTGGTTTATTGTGTTGCATGTTTAGGAGGGGTGACAAACATGATAGTGTTATAGGTGAAGTGACAAAACTATAAGGATTTACATTAGAAATACCTAAGCTTGAGTGTAAACCATTGATATATTGCATTTTTTATGCTATGATTGGAGGTGTTAAGGTGGGGATAGAAGGAATTATTGTGGGAGAGGAAACTTGTTTTCATAATTGGCTTTTAGAATTATTCAAATCTTGAGTACAACTAGTTATCGTAGGAATATTAGCATCTATTATGTGAGCTAGGCTACACAACACTTATATCTCTTGTGATTCATTGATTAAATTCCTAATATTATCCATAATAGGCACCATATCTCTAGCTAAAGGCTTGGTACTTAGGTGTTCTTAAAGTCCTAGATCTTATCCAATTATTTTAGTTTATCTTCAAGGAAACGGGCAATAGTAGCCTCCAACTCCACATGAATTTTAGGTTATGATGAAGACATGGGTAATATAGGATTAGGGAGAGAACCCAAGATGTACTGGGTAGATACAATACCTTGAGTGACAGAGACATAATACCTTCAGTGAGATGTTGTCACTTATGGATGGATTCTCAGGTTACAACCAAATCATGATTACTAAGGAGGACCAACACAAAACAACATTCACGTGTCCATGGGGAACCTACTATTGGAACATGATGTCATTTGGGTTAAAGAATGTTGGAGCCACTCTGAGGGCCATGACACTGATCTTTTATGACATGATCCACAAAACTATTGAAGACTATGTGGATGACATTCTAGCTAAGTCAAAGAAAAGGAAGGATCATATAAAAGTACTAGGACCAATCTTCAATAGGCTCGAAGAATACAAGGTGTAGTTAAATCCCAAAAAAAGTGCATCTTTGGGGTCACATCAAGCAAGCTTCTAGGGTACATAGTATCACAGAGAGGAATTGAGATAGATCCAACCAAGGTTAAGGCAATTCTAATATGAAGCCCCTACAAACATTGAAACAGATGCAAGGTCTATAAGGGAGATTACAATCTATCAGGAGATTCATAGCATAGCTGGCAGACAAGATCCACCCCTTTCCTCACCTTCTCAATAAAGGAGTAACATACAAGTGGGGTGACAAAATGCAACAAATCTTTCCAAAAAATCAAAGAATGTCTACTAACACCTCCCATACTCATGCCACCAATACTGAACAAGCCTTTGATCTTATATATCTCAGCTACATTAGAGGCTTTAGGTGCTCTTCTCACTCAACATGATGAAACAGGAATGGAGAGAGAGATCTACTATATTTGTAGGAAATTGGTTGGATATGAGATGAATTACTCACCCATCAAGAAAGCATGCCTAGTAGTGGTCTTTGCTTCATATAAGTTTAGACACTATATGCTTTCACATCAAATAAAGCTCATTGCTAATATTGATCCATTGAAATATATGTTTTCCAAAGCAACTCTCACTAGAAAAATGGCTAAATGGGTGATTATCTTAATCAATTTTGATATAGAGTATGTGGAGTGTAAGGCTATTGAGGGATAGGTCATTTCAAACCAACTAGAAGAGGCACCCATCTATACCAAAAATCCTTTGGTGTCTGAATTCCCTGATGAATCGATATTTGTCCTTAACATAGTGGATCAGTGGAAGATGTACTTTGATGGATCACATATCCAACATAGATCTGGAGCAAGAATTATCTTCATCACCCCACAAGGTGATTATGTTCCCAAATCATACCGGCTATCCTTTCCATGCACCAACAACATTGTTGAGTATGAAGCTCTCATAACAGGGTTAAGAATAGCAATATAGTGGAAAATATAAGAGTTAAAGGTCTATGGGGATTCACAACTAATCATAAATCAAGTTAATAATGATTATCAAACCAAAGATGATAAGCTCGCACCTTACAAGAAGATGGTAGAAAGCCTAAAGGATTTCTTCATTGATATAACATTTGAGAAAACACCTTGTGTTAACAATCAAGTGGTTGATTTCATGGCCACCATTGGGTCCTTGCTAGACATGTCGCATAAAATTATTCAATGTGAGTTCCTTGTAGAGCAACTTCTTGTACCAACTTTCAAGGTACTGGAATATGAATTTATGTGTGAAATTGTTGGTCCTAGTTCCCCATGGTATCATGACATCTTCACCTACCTAAAAAAGAGGTATCCTCCCATCTGACATCACCCCTAACCTTAAGAAAACCTTTGTCAATAAAGCATCCTAATTCATTATCCTTTGTGATACCTTATACCATCGAAGTATCAAGGGGACATTATTACGATGTCTTAACCAAGAGGAAGCTTTGATTGCATTAACGGAAGTGAACATAGGCATTTTTGGTTCACATTCTAGTGGTATAACCTTATCTAAGAAGCTATTGAGGATAGGGTACTACTGGATCACCATGGAATGGGAGGCTCGTCAGTATGTGAAGAAGTGTATCTAGTGTTAACAGCATGGGGACCTTATCCATGCTAAAGCTCAAGAAATACAACCAATTTTTACACCTTGTCCTTTCTCGCCAGTGGGGACTCGACCTCATAGGAAAGATTTCCCCCACCTCATCCAATGGTCATAAGTTCATCATTACCACCACTAAGTACTTTACAAAGTGGGTTGAAGCTATACCTCTTACCTACATCATGGGGAAATAAATCTCCAAATTCATCATGAACTACCTTATTTGTCGCTATGGTGTTCCACAAGCCCTTACCTCAAATAATG
The DNA here is from genome assembly GCA_007258455.2 of Sequoia sempervirens. Lineage (NCBI taxonomy): Eukaryota > Viridiplantae > Streptophyta > Pinopsida > Cupressales > Cupressaceae > Sequoia > Sequoia sempervirens. Next base: position 244,363,376 of record VDFB02379711.1, read on the forward strand.
AAACACCTTTCAAAGATCAAGATGAGCAAGAGTTATGCCAACACTTTACCAGTTCTCTACTCCCTATTACCCCCAGGGCAACAATCAAGTTGAGGCTACAAACAAGACCATACTGAAAATCCTTAAGAAGATAGTTAATGAAGTTGGTCGTGGCTGGCATCTGCAATTAAATCTCACCTTATGGGCCTATAGAACTAGTATCTGCACACCTACAGGTGCAACCCCCTTTTCCCTAGTGTATGAAACAAAAGCTATACTACCCATTGAGGTTGAGCTCCCATCACTGAGAATATCACTAAAAAATCTAATTATTGATGAAGAATATAGGGTGTCATGGTTGAATGAGCTAGAATTACTGGATGAGCATTGTCTTGATTCTTTGAATCATTTACAGGCATATCAAAAAACTGACTGAAAAGGAGCTATAACAAGAAAATCAAAATTCGGTCCTTCCAAGTGGGAGATCTTGTGCTAAAGGAGAATCAGAAGAATGTTCCAGATCAGGACAGTAAAGGAAAGTTTGAGCCTAATTGGTTAGGACCATTTGTCGTCACAACTAGTTATGGTTCAAGAGTGTATCAGTTATCAACACTTGAAGGAGAACCCTTGCAAGAACCAATCAACAACTTGCATCTCAAAAAAAATTATGCCTAGGCTTGAAGGGTATAAAATCCAAAAATACAAAAAAAATCAAAAAATAACAAAAATCCAAAAAAATAAGAAAAGGGATTGAAAATAGTAAGGAGAAAAAAAATGTCTAGTGAAAACCACTTTGGTGGTGCTTTGGGCAAGTACCTTGGTGAAAACCTGGCAAATAGGCACCTTGCATAAATAATCTCTCTCCATCTATCAAGGGCTCTTTGGCTTATCATGCTTAACCATCCATCGCATTCATCTGTCGCATCTTATTATCCTATTTATTCCATCACCCATCCACATCCATATCATAGTTGGATATTATGTAAGTATCATATTCCCCTTTAGTACTACTTGGCACATTCCTTAGGTCAATTTTTCCTGCCTATATCAGGGTAGTCTATCACATCACACTAAGGTAAATTTGTCTATACTTGCTTCAGATCAGGTTCTTGTTTATATTAAGGTTATTCAAGCGAAAAATCCCAAAAAAATTGAAAATCATCAAAATCCAAAAGCATTTGCAAAATAAAAAAATTAATCAAAATCTTCTATAGTCAAAATCCAAAACATTCAAAAATTTGTAAAGTCAAAATTTAAAACATCCAAAACACATCAAAATCCCTAAACAAGTCAAAAAGTCAGAAAATCAAAAATAGTCAATTGAACTATGTTGTCTCTGAGCTTGAACATAGGAAAAGCCATCATCAATGTGCCCCCAAGGCATTAGGTTAGTCTTTAGGAGTCCATCATGCAATAAAATAAAAATTCATCAAAGTGTTCATATCTCATCAATAAACGTTATTGGTTAGAGTTAGTTGAACTATGTGGTCTCTACATGTATAACGTAGGCAAGGATAATCTTTGATAAGCCCTTGAGGCCCTAGGTCAGTCCCTCTTAGGTCTTGGTCAAAAACTTAGAAAACACAAAAATATTTGAAAACTTAAAAAACCCAAAACATTGGAAAACATTCAAAAACCCTAAACAGCCTCACATAACCTAGAAAGCTAAACATTCATATTTACCCAAAATGATCAAAAAAAGCCTCAAAACATTACAAAAACACCAAAAACATTGAAATACTCCAAAAATTCCAAAGCCACCCATCCCATCTTGCTTTCACCTACAATAAATTTTTGTCCATAATAAACTAGTCGTCATCATCAACCTTTGGTAAAACAAATGGAAACAAGGATGGAAAATCATGAAGTGTAAACCTAAATGTGAAAATCTAAAGTCTATAACATGAGTAAACAAGTTGGTAATGTTTGTATCAACATCCTATCAAACAATTAGTCTTAGTCAAAACATTTGATAAACATGTCCTAGGATGCATCCTTCCTACAATATTAGACATCATCATCAGAAATAACCCTAGCTATGTTACTTTGGCAGGAGGTATAAATAACATTGACTATTTGTTCATTTTGATCTTGTCTTATGATTTATCTTATTGACCCATTCTGATGACCTCTCGATGATGTCTATCAGAACGATCTAGAGAGAAAGGAATGGGGCATTGATCATTATCTTTCATTTTTTGTGCTTGTTGGATGTTCTTGTAAAATAACTTTGGCAAATACTTGCTTTTTTGTGTGTAGGGAGTTCATTTTAAATAGATTGTTGCCTATTATGTATGCTTTGGTCTGAAATGTTCTAAACTACATTCCAACAAGGTTTTTGTATGTCAAGGTGTGAGCAAGGATTATCCTATCTATTTGTAGAGTCAAAGTCCATCGCATTAGATATAATGCCATCTTGGTTGTTGATACCTTGATGCATTGGGTCTATGTGTTAAATCAAAAATAAGGAATGAAATGATGAAGTATCCCAATCCCTGAAACAAGCAAATCATCAAGCTCGTCACCATATCTAATAAAGTCTTGAAGACTCATAAGCTTGTAAGACTTTTGAGTCAATCTTGAAATCAATGGTTAATCCATTTGTCTTATTCTTCTATCTTCTTTTCATGCTAACATGGTATCATGGAAGTCAACAAAAATAATAATGCATCCATCCTGCATCCACAAACCATCAACATACATACATCCTATTTAATAATATCATAAGCATGACATCATCACATAGGAAATGTGCAAAAGAGAAATGCATCCATCTCATAGCATGTCATATGAAAAGATACTAAAAAAAGAGAATAAATCATCCATCACATTGCATCCATAACATAAATCATACATTGCATATCACATGGCATCACATCATAAATCATACATCACATCATATCGTATGCATAAATAAAGAAACACATCCATAACATAAACATATGCATCCATCCATAGCATGTGCATCCATACATGATCATAAAGCATGAAATAAATGAAACATCACATCAAATGATAGAACACCATATCATATACATCGAATCAATCCATCTCATATAAATCTCAAAATATAACTTTCGTGATACAAAATTGGAATCAATGTGTAAATGTCTCCAAAAATAGATATACAAGAGGCTATAAAAAATTAGCCGATGAATGTATATACATATCAATAATCAAGGTTGTACATCAAAAAGTGTCTGCAAAAGTGTGAGGCTAGCCTCGGCTCTGTCTATCCTCATAACGAGACTGAAGTTGTCGGTGGTTGCTCCTTGAGGGCTGCCCAACTGAGGGACCTGTCGAGCCACTTGACACAACTCTGATCTTGTGGGAAAAGTTTGGCTATCATCACTCTCTAGGTACTATCCTATGGTACAAAGTGTGATAATAAGAGGCCTCTATCATCACCTATCCATACATGTGTGTTGGGACCTGACCTTGTATATGCATAGTTGCAACCTCCAACTACTACCTTCACCCAATCTCCTGAGCAAGCTAGATAGTGAGCTATTGAACCTACTGTCAATCCTAGTCATGCTCTCTGATGACCCTCTAAACCTCTGTCCAGGTGGAATCCCACTCCCCATTCAACTGCTATATTTGTTGTAATAGTGGATCCCTCTATATAGTGAGGGTTTGAATCTAGGTGTCTTGCGGATCGAGACCCTATGCCTAATGTTGTTGTTGTTGGTGTGGTGGTGATGGTGGTCTCAAGGGAGGTACCAATAGATGTTGACCATCCTACCCTAGCTGCTAACCTTCATGCCCTGACACCTGTCCAATGTGCCCTAGTCATTGTCCATCGTAGGGAGGCTATTGATGTCCTCTCCCCTATCCTCTACCCTGACCTATACCAGGTCTTTGTCCCCTCCCCCTACATGGCACTTGTCCCATTGTTGGGTCTATAAACCGAATAGGTGCAAACTGTAACCACCATGTATCATATGCAGGTGTAGTACCTACATCATACGTTCCACCAAAATATGCCCATGGTTATGCGACAAGCTATCTAAAATCATCAATGGCCACCTAAGGTGGAATATGTGGCCCCTAGTTAGTCTCTCTAGTCATCCGTGTGAATACAGCTCTATACTCATGAGGGACAACATCTCGAACCTCCCCAAAATTTTGAGAAACCTGATCAAGAAGGTACCTCTCGATCATTTGACGCTCCCAACCCTATAGAAATATGGTATGTCGAGCATAAAAGAGTTGTTGTTGGTCATCAAACCATAGTAGTACTGACAATCAGGGTCTCCATCAAAATATTGTCATATCGTCAATAACCCGTCTCCAGTACGAGATGTCTATTGGACCTGTATGGTGGAGCATAGTCATGGCTCCATATTGGTATACTAAAGGATCATCTGTGTCAAAATTTATCAAGATGATTGTTGATCTAAGCACGACAAAGTGCTTCCAAGCCTAGATATGTAGCATTGTAACAATGGCTCCTATACTCCATCCTCCCATGTAGACCACTTGATGCATATAATGGTATAGTGATGCTAGAATCATGGAGCCCCAAGCAAACAAATTCATATCCAATACCATCTACGCCCAAGAAAGTCCACAACCAATGCTAAAGCCTCGACCCTACCTTTCTGGCACAAGCACTTCACAAATTAAAGCTCCAATAATCAAGGTGAATATTGGTGCCTATCCTTTGTAGTCCTACAAGTCGATTTGTGCAGTCTCTACCCAAAGGGTGTCAATGCCAAGCACCTCATAGCAAGCAACCACCCCAGCATCCACATCATAAATAACCCACTCACCATGAATCAACACTCGCAAGATGTGTCAGAAATCCTCTAAGGTGATGGTCACATCTCTGGTAGGCAAGTGAAATGATGAAGTCTCGCTATGCCACCTCTTAATCACACTGACATCATGGCTCAGTGTGTCCTAATCTTTAGCATCTAGGCCATGAATCCTATCCCAATCACTCCTAGAAGCATCCTCACCCAGTTAGTCAAATCATGAGCATGAGACAAGATGCTAGGTTTGCACTTCCTCAACTAAATTGAACGATCTCCTACACAAATGAAGCATACCACATCAAAATCACCAAAAAACTTATAAAATTTCAAGTTTCTCACCCTAAACTGCAAAAGTGCCACTATTTGCAAAAGCATGGTGATATTTTGTGCATGTCGATGTACCAAAATATCAATAGCACTTCTATTCTCAAAAGCGTGTCGGTATTTCAATAGCAACGCTAAACCAAAATATCAAAAGTGACACTACTTGCAAAAGCGCGGCACTATTTCAATAGTGCCATTGAACCCTAAAATCTATCACGCCACCCTTTGCAAAAGCGCATCGTCTTTCCAAAAGCAACGCTATACCTAACTAGGCAAAAGTGACGCTATTTGCAATAGTTTCGCTACTTCGACAAAAGTGCCATCGACCGAGACAAAAGCGATGTTATACATCGACGCTATTGTTTGACCTTTTTGACCTAGCATTAAATGCATAAGAACTCAAAAAATGAGAAAAGTTTTGATTTGTGTATCGGAGGTCCTACATCTATTTCCCGCTAGTAATCTCATACCTTATCTACGAAGTGCTATGGGAGCTCACGATCAGCCATTTTGCCAAGGTGTTAGAGCAAAAATCACAAAGTTTCACTAAGGTCAAGGATGCAAATGATTTGAAAATGACCCCTCCACCTCTATTTAAGCCTAAAAATTAGGGTTTTTGCCCTAATTTGAGGGGGGAAATGATATTTTAATCCTTTTTCATCAATTTTTGAGCTATGGGGCATATTTTGAGGCATTTTGCATGTTTTTGAGCCTACTTTCGCGTCTCGGTGCCTATTTTCTACATCTAAATCAATGTTGAACCTTTGTCATGATCTCAACCCAAAAAATAAATTTTTTGCCTGATCTCTCGAGGAGGCAGGGTACCAACTTGATTCCTTTCACGGGGACAATAGTGGGGAATCCAAAAGATCAAGAATTTTTTATTTTTTTATCTAAGCAACAGTGTAAATCCGAAAAGCATCAGTCTTTGAACCAATGTAACAGGCACTTTGCTTCAAAGAGGGGAAAAATGTAGACACTTAAAATTGTCTTGATTGATATTACACATCTAAATCTGATTACTAACACCATTTCATCCTAAATTCACCTCTTTTTTTACTATTTAATTTTGAATAATCTTAGTTATTTAATTAAATACATTAATTTCTCCTATTAATCAAATGATCACTATTATTTGGCTAATTCACCCCCTTTCACACTAATTTTCATCTTATTTAATTAGGTAATGTGAATTATTTAATTAAATTTATTATATCCTCTCATTTTATTAAATAATCTTAATTATTCAACTAAATATCATTTAACCCCCTTTCATTAAATAAGTTAATGATTTAATGAGAATCCCTAATCTCCTCCATCTTGCACAATTAAGTAATTTCTCAATTTGCTATTTTCTCTCACCCTCCCACTTGCAAGGGAATATTCCCCTAGAATATTCTTCCATTTGAACTCTAAAATGGAATATTCTTTGTAACAAACTTCCCAACAACTTCCTAATTTTTAGGAAGTGTGCTTCTTTAAATCAATGAGAGTCACAAGATTAACTCCTTGATCCATGTCAACTTGCATTCTCATCCATTTATGAGAATCCTTGATCCATGCCATCTCCTCTCATGGCATCTCATCCATTGATTGATAAAATCAATCCAAAAAATTGATTCACCATTTTCTCCTATAAATACTCATCATTTCTTTGAGAAAATGATCCACTTCCATTTTAGCAAAGTTATGTTGCACATTTGAATACGCACTTTCATCCATTTTAGCTTAGTTTTCATCAATATTAGCTTATTTTCATCAATGGCACCCATCTTTGAGCTTGTTTCATCAAAGGGATTGGGAAACAACTGACATTCCACATCAATGTAACACCAATCCCCCAATGGGATGACGTTTGAGGCATTTAACTAGGTTCCTTTATGTATTTATTCATTGTTTATGTTTAAATGGCTTCTTTGTTCTATGCTTTCAAGTATTTCATTGGGAGTGTAGCTTAACTAGTTAGATATTGCTTAAAATCTATTAGATTTGGTGTATTTAGCTTATGTTATGATCATACTCACAATTGCATGTAGGATATATTTAATTTTAATCGCTTGTTAGTGGTAGTAAAAAGGAAGAATGTTTATTCTAAGCTTAGGTAGCATAAATTTATGTCATTCAAATTTTATTTATTTACATCTAATTATAACATGGAAGATTTATATTTCCATTTTAAACCTATATACATGAGTTTAGTGATCCAAAATACTTGCATATTCACAAATAGATTTATATTTCTCCTTTTCATCTGGTATATTTGAAGTTTTATAAACAGATTAATGGTTTTTTGTCAACATCACTACGTAGAGTGTTATAAATTATATGCATAAACATAATGCATTTTGTATAAATAGACTCACAACTTATATAAAACAAACAATATATCCCCTTTACACACAAATGCTTATTATTTATAGGAAGGTGGCATAAAACTTGAAAACAACATATTATAGCCCTTTAAAAAAATAATACATGGATCTTTATAATAGCCTAATGTTTTCTCTTTCAACCACAATACACATTTTCTTCTTTTAAAAAAAGGAACAATAAAACCATGCAAAAATCTTTATGAAATCTCAAACGAAGATACATTAACTCACCACTATGATTTCTAAGATAGTAAAATCTAGAATGTTCTTAGGAAAAAATACTTAATAACACATTTATATCTCTAATATATTTTCATTTTCTATTTCAAATAGGTCAAACATAATATATGTGGTTATCTACTTGCATGATAAAGTTTCAACTAAATAACAAGGTACAAATTTTTACAAGGGGTTTCTCACCCACTACAACAAGAGACACTCAAAACCCATCTAAAACAGTTTTGCACATGTATATTTTCCAAAATAGCATGTATCAAGTGGGGACGAAGAAGGATAATTCAAAGGTATGTGTGCTCCAACTATATTCTCCAAATTTGCACAACAACACATGATCTTCCTATGGCTTAGGTAAAGTTCACCACCCATCCTAGGCTTGAAGCAAGCCACCCTCGAGCTAGGAGGTATTCAATGACAAGAAATCATAAAATATGAAGCAAGGAGGGAAATCACAAATACATATAGGACACCCAACCCAAGGGGTTTTTAGCACACACATGGACCATCACTATGTTCTTATAGGGAGAAACTAGAGGACATCACAATAATAGGTTTTTGTATCATAATATCTATTCCCATTCTCCTTTGCAAATTACTTATCACCATATCTCCAAATCAGCCACCCATACACTGAATGCATAATATATTGGGTACTCATACCTATATCACTCCTAAGGAGTGAGACTACCCTAATGAAGGTTCCTCCTCTTTCAATCCCTCGCTCAAAATTTCTCTCATTTTGGGAGATTGATTCCAACAAATCCATCCCACATAACATAATGAACAATATGAAGGAATCTTTTTAAGAAACTAACACATTCATTCAAACACCATAATTCAAATCATAAAGGAGCTGAAGCCTACCTTAATAAGAAAATTTCCAAGGTATAGTTATTGAGGGAGAGCTCCAAGCTTTTTCCTTCAACTCTTTCTTCAAAATCCCAAAAGCAAGCAAAAGATCCCAAAAAAACTTTACTTCATCCTTTTGTGGATGATAAATAAGAGTTCAAGTTTGAACTCATTGAATGGATAGGTGACACTTTTCACCTTCCCATTCACTCTCCAAGGCTCAATATCTCATAAATGCTCACACATGTGTGATACTTTGGGAGATGGGGAGTATATTTGTACACTTTATCCCATAAGCATTACAAAGGTGGCTCACACAGGTGTGAGCATCTTGTGGGCTTACCAAAGCTTGTAAATGAGCTTGGAGAAATTAGAATGGGATGTGACAAGTCTCCATCCCAATACCAAAACCTTAAACTCATCAAAACTCTTTAAGTTCTCCAAAAAGGTGTTATACTTAGGTATTTGCTCAAGATTTTGTGCTAAAAAGGTACCCAACCCATAGGTACATACCCTATGACCCTAAAACACATGAAACCATTAAAAATGTCACTTTTCAAACCTCTAAAAAGACCAAAACAATTAAATCCAATTTTTTTCAGCAAGGATGCAAACTCACATCTTAGTAGACCTTGACAGGACAATAAATAAATAAACAAACATGCACAATCCACATTACATTTACAAGACTATAGTCCTTCCAAATGGACTATAATCTAGTTTGACATGGCAAATCACATTGGGTTCTTGTGGATACCTCTAATTCCATTGGCCATGGAAAATGTACTTGCACACTTCATTCACATGTTAATCTATCCAGTTAAGATATACATATATATAGCCAAAGCAACTGAATCAAACACTCACATTCACACAAGTTTTCATAATTCACTGTCATAAATATTTCATTGGGTAACCTTCAAATCAATTATTCACACAATTATCCATTTTCATAAGCCTTAAATTCATGTTCATCAAAATTGTATTCATGATTCATTCAATCATCGCATTTCATCTTTTCATCTTTAAATTTCAAAAATTAGATTAATCAATGAACTAGCATGTAGTTTAAATCAAACATCATCAATTAATTAAGCATGCAATATAAACCACAAATAAATCATCATGTGAAATCAAATGTCTAAATCATCATATCATTAATGGTATCATCAACTATAATCAACGACTAAAACCAAAATAGTCTAAGTAATAGGTCTAACATAAGAGCGAGCCTCACATCTTCAAACCCTGCATGGTATTAGAGTCATGGCCATGCAAATTCCTTCTCAAATTTGAGGGTAGAGCTATTGCCAGTGAGAGATCTTGGTGGATTTTAGTAAGGTTGAGTATGCTCTTCTCTTACACCATATGTTGATATGGAGAATCAAAAAAACTTTTAAAAACTAGTTTTGAGGGTTTCCTCTTTGTGAGTTTCTATTGCAAGTTAATTTTGGCATCATGTGTTGGAGGTAATTTGAGCTCATCATTGAGTCTAGGGAATCTAAGAAAGTCAATATTAACTTTCATTTCATCAAAATTTGACATATTATACTAGATCTACAAGGGTTTGAAGTTGGGAGGTGGTTGCTAGATCTAGGAGGTAGCTAGTTTTTGAAGCATTTTGGGCCAAAACAAACTCTATCATTACATCTGGAAAGCCCAAAAATCTTAAGATCATTTGTTAAATCATCAAAATCAAAAAAAATTGCCTTAGGCCCTCGGTTATTTTTCAAAAAATCGTTGTCATTTTAGTTTGTATAATTCTACAGAATTCATGCAACATGGTACTAACACATGACATACGATAAGGTACACTCAACAATGATCGTACAACATATTCATTGAATATTTTATGATTGTGCAGTGTCTACATCATCACTACATCTGCAAGTATGGATTACTATTGTGGCAGGTGTTGTAGAAGGTACAAAGGTATTTCCAAGAATTTAAATGTAATAATATTTTATTATTTTTGATGGTTTAAATTTTTTTAGCTAGCAACAGTTTTCTTGCCCTATTTTTGTGGCTAGCGCCCAAGGGCTTAAGCCCAACAAGTGATGTGCGGTAACCATCACCCAACGCAGGCGACACCACCATAGAGTGCCACCCACCCACCACTTTGTGAGTGGGGTAATTTTTTTAAAGCCCTGCAACGACTCTCATTTGAAAACAATCACATGATGACTAGGTGTTAGCCCCCAAGGGGGCATTTTTTTGCCCTAGGAGACCTAATTGGGTTGTTTTTCCTTTGGGCCATATCTTGCAAATCAAGAGTCAATTTTTTGCAAATGAGATATCAACAAAAAATTGGTTCCATGTACTTCAGAGTGGTACAAATAATTTTTCTAGATTTTACTATAGGTACATTTTATTGTAGACTAAAATTAGTTTTCCCTTTTTGGGCCATCGAGCTCATAAATTTTTGCCAAATTATCCATTTTTTATGATTTTTACGACATCAAAAATGTATTGAGGAGCTTTATCATTATGCACATGCACTTTTTCTAGTTTCAGCCCTAGGTATCATTTATTTAGATTTTGCAATATTTGCATTCTAGTTAATTATTTGGATATTTTGACTCCTAGAGAGGTTTTGTCTTTTTTGGGAAGGCTTCATTCATAGGATTCATTATGTTTGGGAGTTTCTAATTTCTTTTGAAGGTTAATGTCTTTGCAATTTTGGAGATTTCTCATAGTTTATTATGATTTTTTTATTTCATCCTTCTTTGATTATGTTGAAAAGGGGAAACTATAAATAATGGAGAGATAACAATAAAACATCTTTGTTGGCTTCATATGTTGCCAATTTGTATGGTTTTATTCTCCCTCCAGGTACTGATAGTAAGAAATTTTCTTGGAATTGAAAAAGGGATCATTTCTTAAGAGTTATTGCTATGCATGTTAATGATAACATTTTGAATGCTATTGTTCATTTTGAGTGTCCTCATGCTCTTTGGACTAAAATTTGGGAGATATATGAAGATCCTGATACTCAACCATTCCTAGATGATCTTGTTTTAAACTATCTTGTACTTTTCATTTTTCAAATAGGATACCCTATGACTATGATGCTATTTGGGAGTTTGATCATTTGGAGTACTTTGAATCTTTAGAAGATTACAATGAAGTTTCTTCATATGCTCCTTCTTCTCCTTTAGATACAATTGAACTGTACCTTCACTTTATTGATTGCTTGTGCAGAGTCATTGATTGAAGCTCCCATCATTCATTTTTAGTAGGATCATTCATCTTCTATTGGTGATTTATTGAGAACTTCCAATGATTCATTGCAACATGTATGTAATTCTCTTCTTGATTGGGATTCCTATTTATTAGATATTGCATCTTTATTTATGGAGTCTCACATTTCAAATTTGGAAGACACATTTGAGGGGTTATCTCTCCTCTTTGATGAAATTCATTGCACTACTGTCGTTAAACCATCTTTATCTTTGGAGATTGTTCAACATCACTTTCTACATATTCCTTATTTGTCACCTTCTTCATTGATTAGGCATTTACCTGATTTGAAATTGTGGCATCTTCATTTTCATCATATGAGCAAATTTTAGAGACATCATCATGTACATGTTTATGCTTCTTTCTTTCAATTCCTATCCTAAATGGGAAGCATTTCTATATTTGTACTTGATTTAGTTTATTCTAAAAGGGAGACAAGTTGTTTGTTGATATTGGATCATGTTTTGTCTTCAAAAACTTACCATTTTTGTAAGAGATTATATATTATGGGAGGCTACATAGTCTCTCTCTTTCCCTCTTATGGGGGATATCAATTGTATATTTTTTATGGATGTTCTACTTGGGGGTATCATGGAGTCCTCCATCTTTCATCACTTGATTGTATATTTTCTCTCTTTTGGAGAGGGGTTTTTTCCCATGTGGTTTTTATCATTTTATTTATTTACAGTGAGAGATCATTTGTACATGGGTATCTAACATGGCCTCATAGTTGGGACCCATCCTTGCATCTTTGCATCATTTGCATAATAATGGTTTCTCCTTAAGTTGCACTTAAGGGGGTTTGTTGGTATAAATAGTAATTTACTAACTAGTTAATTAGTAGGTCCTAGACATATTTCTAGAAGTTTGAATTGTCTAGATGATATTTTATCTTTTAAAATTTTATTTTTAATTTAATATGACTCAAGTCATTTAATGTTTTGAATTTGGTAGTTCATCACACCTTTTTCTATATAAGCAAGGTCATTGTACACTATTGTAATATACCGAGTGTTATCATCTTTGATAGATATTAATATCAAGCAAGCTATTTTCTTGCATACTCTCTTGTGGAAGGATTTCATTGTTTTTGCAGGTGGTCTTAGGTATAGAGCTAATTTTTAGCTCCTACACTTTGCAAACTTGAGATATGAAAATGGAATGGAAACACCCCAATTTATAGATTTTTGGAAGATGAATGAAAGGCTAAGATCCTCTTGTGAGATGGATGATTGGGATTGAAGGAAAAAATGGAAGCTTATCCTTGTGACAAGTGATGGGGGTGAAATGTGTCATTATTTTTACCTTTTATTTTCCCTTTACCCTTTCATTTCTATAGTATCTGTTGTTTTTCCTATCACTATTTGTTAATGAAGTGAGGATATTTAATAAAATGCAAAGAAAAGATAAAAACTTATAAATATATCAAAACCTTCAATTATTTATTAATTATCTTCATGACTATGATAGCAGGGGATAATTAGGTGGATAGTGCATGGGCGCAAGAGGAGCATTGATGGAATGGAGACAAAATCGTTCAAGAGTCATGTGTCATTTTTGTTAAGTTTCGTCTGAGTTGTTGATTTGTTTTGAAACAATATTGAAGTATGTTATCTATTTCTAATTAGCTTCTAAGGTTGTTGGTTGCAATCCAAAACAACCTAACACAATCGCATATTTTTTTATCAGCATTAGTTATAAACTTAGCGGCTCATAATCTCTATAAATATGTATGTCAATACTCAGATTGATATCGATAATATACATCTATAAGTTGTTGTTCTAGTTTGAAAAGACTATGATTTAAAATATCATTTGCACGAGTATTGATTAGCATGGAGTAAGCTTTCATTTCATCACCTAATAATCAAAGAAGGCAGGGCTCACTTCCTCGGTTACTTGGTGAATTATTATAATATTAGTACATGCATGGTAATAAATGTTTTAGTTTTTGTGATAGGGCGAATTTTAGTGCTAGAATACAAGCAGCAAAATAAAGGAAAGCAAATAACACTAAAAACACTCTACACCTCAAGATTAGCCTAGTTGGATTCAATACAAAATAAAGATGACCAAATGGAACCTTTTACCTTGTGTTGAATCGATCCTTTGGTTGGCCCTTCGATCTTTGGTGTTGTATGCTCCTTGGATGGCAAGAAGATGCAAGCTATAAGGTGGAATGATGATGGAAAATGAATGAAAGTGGATTGCAAATGCAAAAATGGCTAAGTATGGTTTGAGAAAAAAAATTGCAAGAGTTTGGCTACTATGAATAATCTCTCCAAAATGAGAGAAAAGAGGGGGGATTTATAGAGATTTTGGAATTCTCTAGGGAAATAGATGATCAAGATTGAGCCACCAAGATCAAGATGTAGGGCTAAGGTGAGTTGAGAACTCACAAGCCCTCACATCTTGACATGTGGCATGTAAACTGGCTTGAAAGAGGTGATGTGTACATGAGGTGGAAGGATAGTACATGACATGGAGGTACTATAAAGTACCTTGGGATTGGACAAGATCTCCTCATAAAGGAGGTCCTTGTCCCCATGTGGGTGAGAGAACATGTGAGGAATTAAAAATTCCTCAAATATTCTCATGGGGATGAGAGAAGGAATTTAAAATTCATTTAAATGCATTGGGGGATTAAATGTGAATTAAAAATTCACATATAGAATTGAGTGCCTTCTCAAAAGGAGAAAGCATTTAATAGGGTTGACTCAATTAAGTGATTAAGGTTGTGCAAGTACTTGATTAGACTAATTAATGACATATTAGAAGAGGGTTAGATTTCACATGTGACTTGATGTGACAAGTCAAAGATCACATGGGGAAAAGTAAAAGGAATTTAATATTCCTTAGAAGGATAAAAGGAATTAAAAATTTCTTGAGAGGTTGATTAGGATAGTTAATGAAGGATTAGAGGAGGGTTAGGCGGCTAAGAGAGATTAGAGGCCAACTTGCAAAAGATGGAGGATGTGACACATCCTAATCAAGGATTAGGCATGTGCACATCCCTAATGATGAGATTAGAAGATGGATTAGGATTAGATAAAAATGATGGAGGATGTGACATATGAGGAAATGTCATATTTATTTAATTCATTTGATGAAAAGGGGAAAGTATTTAATTATTTAACTAAATACCTTAGGGATTAGAAGAACTTTAGATGATATTAATTAAATAATAGCGATATTACTTAATTAATGCGGGTAAGGGGATGTTTAGATGAAAGAGGATAAATTTGGATAAATTAAGTGTCCAAATTTAGGTGTCTACAGTTTTAATCTACTTTTAAATCTTTAATTGTTGTGTTAATTTGTAATCACTTGGTGTACCGGTAATCAATGTGTTTGTTGTTACATGAGAATTCATTTTACCATATTATTTCCCAACGAGTATTAATCAGTGTGTTTTTTGTTTCCTATGAATTTAGTTTAATATTTCAATCAACACTAATTGATGTGTTTATCAATACATGTGTGAATTTATTTTAGCACATTACAACTCCAATACTTAGTTATCTTCTGTCAACTCATTTTTAGTGTGAATTTTTTATTATGTTTTACTGTTTGGCATTAATATTTTATTATAGACTATTCTTGGCACAAGTTCCTGTCACAGAATTGATAGGAAGTCTAAAAACCATATTTTTGAATAAATACAAATTGTGGATTAGTTGCATTCATCCCCACTTAGGTCACTAGTTTCAATCCTTAGGAAAACAACCCCAATACCTTTCGTCAGTCTATGATCCTCATATTGACATACAAGAATAAACTGAGGAGAAGTTGTATCAATTGGACTCATAGAACTATTTAATAAGAATATAAAGATAAGTTTATTTTCAAGCCACACTTTTTCCCTACAACAAGTGTCACAAGTTGGAGACATGTGAATATGGCATGTGGCATGGGGAAGAGAGCAAGGTGCGCTCACACATGTGTGAGCACACATTGGGAAGAACAAGGAGATGACAGGTGGAAACAAAAGTGGCAGTGTAAGAGACGTAGGCTTGAAAGTGTGACAAATAGGAAAAAAAGGTAAGTGTAGGGTGGCTTCATAGGGAAGAGGATCTCATACATGTGTGAGCATCCAATAGAAAGGGAGATCAAATGATGACTTGGAGAGGGAAAGTGACATGTGCATGCATGATTTTCAAAGGGCTTGGAGGACACATGTCACATGATGACAAGTTTGGGGAAGTGGAAGGAATTAAAAACAAAAGAAATGTTAATGAGGATTAGGAGGTGGACTAAATTAATTAATCAATGATTAATTAACTTAATTGGGATTAGAAGACTTGGGAAAATAAAGACTAAGGTTAAATTAAAAAATAAATTAATTAGCCTTTGAGGAATGGAGCATTAATTAAATATACTTTAATTAAATATGATTGTGGAGGGAAATTAATCAAATAAATAATTTGATTAATTAAAAATAATGAGGATAATAATTAACTAAATATTTAATTTGATTAATTACAAACTTATAATTAACTTTAAATTTTAATTTAATTAATTACAAACTTATAATTAACTTTAAATTTTAATTTAATTAATTACAAACTTATAATTAATTTTAAATTTTAATTTAATTAATTATAGAATGAAGAATATAATTAATTATGGTCAATTTAGGGTGTGTACAATCTCATCTTGGTAACAATGAGTATTTTCTCTCCATGACTAGTCTCCTTACCTCTTTTGGAATTATTTTAGCTATATCAAAATCAATTTATTTTCAAAGATTTTGAGCAATAATTTCATCACTATATTCTACCTCTTGTTGCTTCTTGTAGACACGTGAAACTGACATCATGCATATTTAACTAATCATATTCGCTCGTCAATTAAATAAACAAAAGTATTTAAAATGAATAAATTAATTTTATTTAATTTAAGCCTATCATCATTATTTTAATTAAATAAATCAAACTTTTATTGAATTAAATCTTAAATCACCTTTTAACTCCCTTTGATTTAATTTAAATCCCTAAATCTAAGTCAAATGGGTCAAAGCATATAATCATCATCTTAACTAAGCTAATCCTGATTAACCTAATCTAACCACCCATCACATTCTCTAGCTTTTCCCACTTACACAAATAAATCAATTTATTGGTTTATTAATTCATCATTTTCCATCAACTTGGCATAAAAAATGGAATATTCCCTCAAGTTTGAATTCAAACACAAGTTGACATGTACATCCAACATGGCAATAAATTCTCTCTTACATGTCCCCCACTCAACATTTAACTCTCAAATTCAAATTTGAATCTCCCCCTCTTTGGTACATTGACCAAAATGTGCCCATTCCTCAACCTATCACAAGTTGACAAGTGGCTTCATCTCATTGGTCAAATCTTTATCCCACATTGCTCTATTTTGAGCACTCTTAGCATTTGACATTTTATAAATAGAAGGTTTCATTCTTCAACAAATCCTCCACAATCTCATGCACAAATGCATCATTGTCATTTGAATCCATATCATATTTCCATAGCATTTCATATCATCTTCATCATGGAGCTTAGCAAAGGAATGGGAAAGGGCTTCTTTCCATAGAAGCACCAATCCACTATGAGATAAATTTGGATTCATGTTGTTTATATGCTTATTTAGCTTTTTTTTTATTGTTTTAATTTCTCATTTAGCATATCTAACATGATGCAATATTTCATAGGGATATTAATTTTTTTGTGTTTTGCTTGATTTATTCTTGTTAAGGCTTAACATATTGCAGATTTAGTATCTACAAAATGGCGCTAGGAGGGCTGATTTAAATTTTTTTTTTTTTTTTTTCTAGATAATTAGACTCCAATCTGTTTAAAATTTCTAGAAAATTTAATGGCTTTGGTTACAGTCCTTAGTAGGAAATTACCTAAAAGTTTCCTTATGTTTTGAGTTGGCTTTCTCAAACTGTATATTGCATCTTATATTTCTACTTAATTTTGATGATTACTCAAGTTCCTTAATATGTCTTCAACTAGTAAAACATATGGCATAATTCCAATAGCAAAACAATGATTTGATGGGTCAACATTGGAATTTATTAATGAAAGGAAGGGAAATAAATGTTCACTAGAAAGGAATAATGATGTTGGTTATGCATTGATTAAATGATGTTTGACATTGCTCATGTTTTCCTTGCTATTCATTTAGTTGCATATCTATAGTGATGCTATTCATCCCTCCTGCTTATAGAATTCATTTTTTTTGTACTGCTTCAACATACACTATGACGTCTTTCATAATCTATCATTCATTGGTAATCATTTCGTAATGTTGCTTATGTTGAATGCTAGAAATAATAGACACCTACCCAGCGAAGGCTTGAGCTCTATATGACAATGAAAAAAAAATCATCATTATGTGATAGAAAGCGAACAGCAGTAGCAACAAGGTTGTTTCTTTTTCCTTTCTATGAGTTAGGCGCAGAATCTTTTCCATAACATCGCTCCTTAGGAAGAGGAACTTTATCCTACAGGAATAATTTGGAAGTGTAGTAAGTCAATGATGTTTGAAAAAATCTCAGGAGAAGGTAGATACGTCATTTTCACTTATCAACTGAATTTACTTTAAGATCTTTTAATCTGCAATTCTGACAAATGATCTACGCCTTGCTTGGGCCTTTGTAAAAATGACTTTTTATTATCTTTGGGCATCTTTTTTTTACATAGAGAAAAGGTATGTGATTAACAACCTGTAATTTAGTGAAGAGGTTGTGATATCCATCAATTATGGCCATATAGGATGTACAAAGTACCTATTGGGAATTGGCAGGAGGGCCTTTTGTCTGACCATTAAAAAAAAAGCTTCTTAAATTTGCTTTGATGCATCCAGCACGTCAACTATTCACCTAACTCTTTTGCGCACCATTACGAAGTCTATAGAGCTCCTCATGTAAAGTGCCATAACTATGAACGGTGGGTACTTAAATATGTGATTCGGGTTGTAGCTAGCACATTTTATCATATGCATTTGACAGTTTTGTCATGATTTCTTCAACCACCTGTGCCTCTAAACTTAGATTTGAGAAATCCAGCATGCGTTGTTTTACAAGTGAATCAGACCCACAGTGGAATGTTGGTGTTAATATTTCTTCTTTTTGAAGCCTGGGCCAACCACAAAAAACATTTGATTCTTAGTGTCATTAAATACGCCTCTTCATATTGAGATTGACTCCATTGACTATGTTGGACACATCTGCTCTATTCTTTCACTTTTCCATTTGCAGAATAGAGGTTCCTTTAGTTCTATTTATGTTTCGAGGTAGGAAGACTTAAGGTTAGCAATGGAGATTTCCTTTACACCTGCCAATTGCATGAAGTTGAAGGTTCTTTTTGGGTGCGAGTTGGGAACAGTTAAATGTACAAGTTTGAAGGCTATGTCATAAATGCGTTTGACTTGAGTCTTCTTTAACTTTTATGGTTGCGAGCCTTTACACCTACCAAATGCATTTGCCTAAAAACAGTCTTAGCACCCTTTCTAAAAAAAAAATTTGAAGTTGGCTTTACCCCTGCTAATCGCATCTGTTTGAAAGTTTCTATTAATAAATCTATCTGGTGTGCATCTTGCTTGCAATGATTGACAATCTTTCAATCTGCACCGTTGTAAGGCAGTTTATGCTTGGATTGAACCATTTGAGACATTTCCTTTCTTTTTTTTAAGGTAAGATCGAGAATCCACATTAAATCATTTGAAATCAATCAATCTTAAGTGACAGTAGATACAGTAGATAAGGAGGCACGACTGCTTATAAAGATGTTGCATTTCATTTAAGACATAATCTAGGCCTGTGATTTCCCTTCTTAGGTGTGATTGTGATTGGTGAAAGTGATCTCAAAAGGAGAATATCACTAAAACCCAAAAAGTCTCTCAAAAAATATCGTCGTGAATTTATTGGTACATATCACTGCAAGAATTAATGATTTTGGGAAGTAATCATAGCCTACAATTATCATTGCTACAAACATAAATATTCCTACATTTAGTATTTTCCAAGCAATGATAGAAGGTGTTTGAAAATTTCTACCCAGTCTTGAAAGTCCCTATTTAATAAAGGCATATCTTTATGGCAGTTACCTAATATATTTGGTAAATGCGTATTTAGGCACCATGCATGTCTTATGAAGATGTCCTTATCTGCATTTGGTTTTGGCAGAAAATCTGAAATGACGACATATGGGGACCAAATTAAAAGTTAGAATTTTCTTTCCATCATGAAGATTTGGTGAACATTGATTTTAATGTGGTCAATTTTGTTTTGATTTTCTTGTAGTGCTTGACCCATTAAATGTACCTATTGCAAAGATTTGCAAATCCCCCTTGCTCATAAAGTTGAAATTGCTTGTTCTCTTTTTTTTCTTCTTTGTGGCATGTCAGATCATCTACTCAGGTGCACACATTAAATATCTGATACAAATGCTTTGGTGTTACATATGATCATAATTACAACCTTGTTTTCATTCATATGACTGTGTGAGGTGACATTCTTTCGAAGAGTTAAAAAGAGGGATTATTTTTTTTGCCATTCATACGGTTATCATTTTATCCTCTATATTATCAATGGTTTTGTAGTTTGGTGGTATGAAGTTCTAATAGATTAATTTTTTCTTCAATTATTTTGCAAATAAATATCAAGTGTCAAATTTCCTTTTCTCTTCTAACATTGAAAAAAAAATATTTGTGATATTGATAGGAAAAGCGAGGAGGAAGGATTTTGTTCACACAAGGGATTTGCAACATTGAAAGATAAGAGGCGATCTTGGAAGAATCTTGGAGTTGAAGAATCATACATTGAAACTTGAAACTCAAAAGCATTTTTAAATGCTTGGAGATTTCATCTTATGCCTTAATTTTTTGTTTTAGGCTAACTCATTTGGTTTTGGGCTTTAAAACAAACATTACAAAAGGTTTTCAATTTTCATTACGAAGGGGTTAAAATGAAATTTAGGAAAATTGACTAGATTTAATTTAAGGATAACAATTGAACAAGATAACCTTCAAATCTCATTTTGGTGCTTTAAAATGAATCAAAATCATTGCTTTGAGATTTAAAACGAACATGTGTCTTTTATGCTTTGTAATCTTTTATGCAAAATAATCTCATCTAAAAAGGTGTATGCACTTCTCTCGCACTTCATGGCAATATTGAGAATCAAAAGTATTTTTGATGACATTAAGTTGCATAAAATATTTCCTCCACACTTCATTTTGGGTTTAAAAAAAATTGAACAAAACACTTTGTGAGTGTGAGTAAACCTATTGCATGTGTTCTCCCTTTGTTTCTAAATGAAGGTTGATCAAACTATGAATATGTTTGCTCGCTTTTATTTATCTTAGAGGACCTTCCTTGGGGAAAAAGTACTCACCCAAGGGAACGACTCAACCGGTAACACTCTAAAGCCAAGAGTATTTCCAACCGGGATATAAATGTGGGTATTGGAGTAAACGCTAGTATCACGCGGTTGGCTCCAACGAGATGGATCTAAAAAAGGACTCTCGTTGTATGGGTCAATCTCCACGAATGGAAAGTTCAAACTAAAACCCTTGTTTGTAGTAACCAACCAGTCCATCCAATGAGTTTATCAAAGTGGTACATTGGAACTTAGATTCCAAGAAGTTACTTGCCATGTCCGATCTTGGTTAAAATATAAAGGTTAAGACTTCATTCTTAACATACCTTTATTATTTTTCTGTGGTTGCATGTAAAATCATCTCTTCTACTACGAAGGGCATGAGGCAAGCCCACCAAGAAAAACATACCAATTGAGCTAGGATGTTATATTGCTTGTGAGTCAAAACACTTGCTTGATTCGAAAACATTGGGAAACAGTCATTTAACGTGAGAATCAAAACTTCAAACCCCTTAGTTAGAGCAAATACCTTTGACAAAACCCAAGAAATATTGCTTACCCTGGGGATTATTTCCTTAGAGTTTTCTAAGTAATTGGGTTTACATCTTAATTTTCTCTTACAAAGGTCAACATTAGGCAACCCTTGTCCTGATTTCTTGGAACTTCCACATAGCACTTTGTGGGACAAAAAGAAGTTGTGACATTGGACATTCAGTTTGAAACATAATCAAGTGTTTGTTTTTGGTAAAAAGAAGTCATTAAATCAAAGATAACAAATTGGACCCCACACATGTGCTTGTTTATCTCTTTATTATCTTTTGAGCAAACATTGGTCTTTTGATTTTGAATTACTCTTAGAGAAAGGCATGTTCTTCACTATCTTGGTCTTGTAAACAAGTCCTTCCTAGGTTCATTTAGGATCAAATCAAACACTTCATCCATCTCAAACATTTATCATCCCATTCCCCAAACAACTTTAGAGCTTTGGAAACATCATTCTAGACTTTGGTAAATCATCAAAATCAAAATCACCTTGTTTTAGTTAGGTGTATGGGAATGCATCCTTTCTCATACATTTAATTGAATTAGCAATCCTTTGAACAAGTTCATCCTAAGATCACATCTAACATCTTAGGGTTTACAAGTTCATTATCCAAATCCAATCAAACCCTAAGTCTAGCATTGATCCAAAGTCCCTAAACGTTCAACACCCATATCATTCACCCCTTTCATCCTTCATCTCATCATCGGTCCTAAAACACCTTAAAGGTCACTTTTACAACAAGGTCAAAACACAAGAAGAACATGGAATACAAACTTGCTCCATACATCATGAGTAATCCAAATCAATTGAACTTTCAAAGCCTGACAATGTCGATAGATTATCAAAACTCACATTTATACAATCCATACATGGGATCATTATCTCCTACAAACCTCAATGGCACAACAAATGTGAGTCTACCCAATCTAAATCTTGGAACACCTTTCTCGATGGTAAATCCAAGTCCAAACTTACAAAATTATCAACCAAACAATCAAAGAATGAGTCTTCAAATAGACAACATTATCCCATCAAATCCCCACATGCCAAATGAAAATGTACCAAGTACAAATTTACCAAATATGAACATTTTGAATCCAAACTTGGAAAACTTTGGGATAGATATGTTTGTGAATAACACAAATTTTTTTCAAAGTCCAAACACGATGATAACAACTCTATGTATTAGTCCAATTCAAGGTAACACCATGCAAAATCAAAGTTATGACAATGTGGTTCCCAACCACAACAATGTTCAATTTCAACCCATAATTCCAAATTTGAACATCATCCCATATCAAAACATTGTCCAAAATCAATTTGTCCATGGTCCCATGCAAACACCACAAGTGTACATCCCAAATCTGCTTGAACAAAAGCCAAATCAAGGGAATCAAATTCAAAATCAAGATCAAATTTTGCTAGATCAACTTGCTTCAAATGCCAAACTAATTGAATTATTGAGCGAAGAGATATCTTCACTCCAAAATCAATACACTCTTCCATTGGTTAATCCATGTCATCAAAGCATTGAGTTGTGTCCACAACCACATCAAGAACAAAATCTCCAATGTCAAGTTAGATATCAAGATCAAGATCAACAACAAACCCAATTACCCCATCTTGAAGATCACTCGCCACATCTCCAAAAACAATCACCACAAGGTCAATTTAAAGTACAAGTCTCACAGGGTAATAAGCAGAAATACACACCACTTGGGAGACCAATCGAATCAGTCTTGCAATAGTTGGTACAAGAAAATCTCATCAAAATCCTTGTTTATGAGAACTATCAAGAACCAGACATAAAACTTCCAGGGTATAATGAGAAGCACCTTTGTGATTACCATAGAATAAAGGGACACAGAAAATCAAATTGTGTTCAACTCAAAAAACTCATCCAAGACCTGATTGATCAAAAGATAATCACTATTGGGGACAATGATATCATTGGAAATCTCTCCACCACAACTATTAAGAACAAGGATCAAGATCAATCCACCACTGAGCACCTTGAAGTTGTTTCTACTTCATCCAATGATCAAATTAAAATATATCAAGAGTCACTTTTCAATCATGATCAAAATCCACCAACCGACAATGATCCAATTCAAGAAATGTCAACATCACTTGACCCTATGGTTGAAGACATTCATAAACTCTTTGCCACAATTGTTGAAAACAATGTTCAAGATCTCTCAATTAAGGAGCACATTGAAGTTGTTTCCACCCCATCCGATGATCAACTTACCATACATCAAGAGCCACTTTTTAGTGATCTATTTCAAGGAGTGTTATAATTATTTGATTCTATTGACATAATGCATGATCCATCGACCAATGATCATATTGAAAAAGTCTCTACATCGCCTTATGAGTTAGAGGACATATCTCAAAATTTTATTCCAAAGCGTAATCAAAATCTTTCACCAAACTCTAGCAATGGTCCTTTCCAAGACATATTGACCCCCTTTGACCTCATGGTTATAGATACTGAAGGAATCCTCAACTTGACACTTGATCCAAGTCCACTCAAAGATCAAGAGGATATTGAGCCATTCGCCATGCCTAACGACAACATCCAAGAACCCTTTGTAAGCAATCCATCCTTTGAAACTAACCCATGTCAAGAACTTGATCCAAAGCATGATGAAAGCAACTCTAAAATCATTCAAGATCAAGAACTTGTATCTCCAAGATACTACAATAATCTAATGGACACTCTCCTATCTATACGAGATGTCACAAATGATGTTCACATAGCACATACTCCTCCATCTACCCATGAGATGCTTTCTTTGGATGGACACATCGATGATCCTCATTCAGAATAGGATCTCTTTACTCTTGACATTATTACACAAAAAGAGCAGATTATTGATTCCTATAGTCACATTAATTTGTCAACATCAAGATTAGATATATCCCAAATTCAGACTAGGGACAACATGTATGAAGATATCCAGCATTATCCACTCAAGGAAACAAGTAAGACAAAACGGGATATTCCAGAGTCAACAGAGCAGCAAATTGAAATAATATCATCTACAATGGTCATTTATCAGAGAAAGCATTCTAAACAAGAGCTCTTAGAACAAGCAGAATCAAAGCATGAAGGTACTACTACCACCATACTAGGGGCAACTTCGTCTCAAGCAAACGTCAACATAGGGAGTACGAAGAATCCTTATGATGAAACTGATGCCAATACTACAACTAGCCATGTCACGAGTCTTCATCCACCCATCACCCCATCCACTAATTGGGACCAACATCAAAAGAAAGATTTGAATCAGAACGTTATCAAAGCAAAAGCAGTTGGAAAGCATAATGGACAAATCAAATACAAATGGATACCAAAAAATACAAAGAAAAATCATCCCTTTCAAACTCCATCAGTCAAAGAAACTATGGGGCAAAATAAAAAAGGGAAAAGTATTCATCAAAGATGTCCACAAAAGAAAAAGAAGGCCTTTCAAGCGACGTACAAAGTGTATCAAGTAGTTGGTCCTAACACCATGCACACTTTTGTATCCACCCATCATTACTCATCTTCCCAAGTTTGGAGAGTCAAAGGTTCCAAACTGTCAACTAATCCATCTCTTATCCCTAAACACACTACATCCATACCTCCACGCATAATATCCAATTCTCACATTGACCATGTATTGGCAACGACCCTTCATCATAAGGATTTAGAAGGAACTCGATCGCGATGTGCGACAAAGACAAAGTCAACTCTGGTATCAACGAAGTAGATCAGGAATCTCAAAATTTATATTCAAGTGCATGTATCTTAGCAAAGCAGCTTCTTCAAGCAGGATATCGATGGCACATTATGACAGGGGCATCTATATCAGCAACACCTTGTGATTCAGCATGAGCTTAAAATCTTTCAAAACAAAAAAAAATAAAAAAATAAAACAAAACAAAACAAAAACAAAAACAAATAATCCAAAAAAAATTAGAAAAAGGATTGAAAACAGTAAAGAGAAAAATCGTCCTCTAGTGACAACTGCATGGGCGGTGCTTTGGGTAGGTACCATGATGAAAACCTGGCAAACAGGCATCATGTGTAGAATTGAGCATCTACGTGTGCCAGTTGAGGTGAAAGCATCTCATCCCATCCATAATAAAATCCAGCATCCCGTCCCATCCATAATAAAGCCAACATTCCATTTGTCTTATCCATAATAAATCCATTCATCCATGAACCATTTATGCAATACATTTTCATCCATCTGCATCCATGTAGTCTAAGTCATCTTGATCTTGACAAAGTTTGGTGCACACTTTATGCTTGCTTACGGTAAAACATCTTGACATGGGTCATTTTCATTGATCCTATCCTATCCAACATTATCTGAGCCATGAAACATTATCCAAATAAACATTCTTTATTTGAACACCTTATCTTATCATAAGATAATCCTTGGCATCCTTTGCATGCTTGCCATATCCATCCATCCATACACCTATCCAAGCATCCATCCATGGCATTCCATACATTGCTAGAAATTGGGGGCAGATATTTACATCTCGCTTTAGGAATAAAATCTTGATCTATATCCTCCAACTTATGTGGTGATCTGAACATTGGTAAACGTGAAATCAAATTGGTCAAGCATTTGTAAGCAAGAATCCAAATCACTAGCCCATGGCACATTTTGATGAGAAGACATTCCTTATCACACTTCATCTTTCATCAAACACCAATCCAAACAGTCACTATCAGTTGCATCTAAGTTGCACTTCAAACGTCACATCAAATTATTTAAACAGATTTTGTTCCAAATCAAGCTTCAAAATCTTGATCAATCAAATCTAATCAATCCATCATTATCCTTGTGTTGCTTAACACTATCCTTGCATTGTTGTGTATCCTCAACAATTCTATCATCATCAATCCATTATCATCTTGGGATATCCATCCCAATCCTTGTGTTGCTTAGCACTATCCTTGCATTGTTGTGCATCCTCAACAATGTTATCATCATCAATCCATCGATCTGATCAATCAACCTTAGCTTGGTTTTCAACAAAATCCCAAAATAGATCACTGATATCGTCACACATGTCCATATCCAAAACGTCAAAATCATGCAAAAATCCAAAACATTCAAAAAGTCAAGAAAATCTAAAAACATTCAAAACATATCAAAAATCCAAAAACACTCAAAAAATTAGAAAAATATCAAAAACATTGGAATCTGAACTACATCGTCTCTGAGCTTAAATGTAGGCAAGGCTAATCTTTGATCAGCCCCCGAGACACAAAAACACAAAAACATTCAAAAAAATACCAAAATCCAAAAACATTCATAAAATCTCATAAAATCCAAAAACATCCAAAAAACACAAAAATCCAAAAAACATTCAAAAAACACAAAATCCAAAAACATTCATAAAATCTCACAAAATCCAAAAATTGAAAATTTGGAAAATCAAAACATTTGAAAAATCCAAAAACCCAAAACAGCCTCAAAACATTTCAAAACATCCAAATATTTGAAAAAAATCCATCATCTCATTTCGCTTTCACCCAATAATCAATCATCCATAATAAACTGATCATCACCTTCATCCTTTGGCAACACAAACAGAAACAATCACAACAATTGGCAAAAGCAAACTTCAAATGTAAAATCAAAATCGAAACAACAAACCTTTAAAACAAAATCAAACTCTTGATCATTTTCAGACATGTCAATCAACCTTATATCAATAGCCTATCAATCAACTTATCAACCCATCATCATCCTATACAATGCATGTCCTAGGATATATCGTTCCAACAATGGGCATCATTTTGGATATCACTTTGGATTCTTATCCTATCAAAACAAATCCCTTTGGCTAGAGGTATGAAGAACATTGGCTTGTTTGTGTAATTGATCTTTTCTTTTGATTTATCTTATTGCGCTCATTCCAAGGACCTCTCGATGATATCTAAACGAAGGATTTAGAGAGATAGGAATGGGGCAATGATCTTTATCTTTTGTTTGTTGTGCTTGTTGGATATTCTTGTAAAATAACTTGGCGAATACTTGCTTTGTTAGGTACATCCTAGCAAGGTTTTCGTATGTCAAGTATGAACAAGAATACTCCTATCTATTTGTTGAGTCAAAGTACATCACACTAAGTACAACACCATCCTAGTTCTTTATACCTTGATGCATCATGCTTAGGTGTGTTATCAAACATAAGGTAAGTAGCCCTTTTAAAATCCCAATCCTTGATAAGAAAATCATCATTATCTATCATCATCATCATCTCTAATAAAGTCTCATCAGATCATGGACTTGTTGGATCCTCTTGTCATCATCTCATTTCTTCTTTCTTCTCTATGTGCTAACATAACATCACCAATGCATCCATCATGCATCCATCCTGCATCCACAAACCGTCAGCATGCCACATATCATACATAATAGGAAACAACAATCATTTCACATGCATTGCATAATCATCATAATATAGATCTATTAGTCTAAGCATCTCATAAAATCATGCATTTGCATAATCATAAAATATCACATCATCCATCTCATCCATCTCACATCATATCATCATTTTAAGTTGTTTAGGATAATATAGATTGGTTATTCTAAGCATCTTAAAATCATCTCATTTGCATCATCATCATAACCATCCATTTTGAACCTCTTTATCACAAGATCGACCCTCAAATTGAATCTTTTCACTCGATCTCTCAAGGGGGCAATGTACTAGTGTACTTCTTTCTGCTGGGGCATTCGAAAAAATTAGAATTTTTTTGAATTTTGATCGCGGCAAGTTTATTCTTTGAACCAACGTAGCAAGTACATTGTTTCAAAGAGGGGAAAAATGTAGACACGTGAAACTGACACCATGCATATTTAACTAATCATATTCGCTCATCAATTAAATAAACAAAGGTATTTAAATTGAATAAATTAACTTTATTTAATTTAAGCCTATCATCATCCTTTTAATTAAATAAATCAAACTTTTATTTAATTAAATCTTAAATCACCTTTCAACTCCCTTTGATTTAATTTAAATCCCTAAATCTAAGTCAAATGGGTCAAAGCATCTAATCGTCATCTTAACTAAGCTAATCTTGATTAACCTAATCTAACCACCCATCACATCCTCTAGCTTTTCCCACTTGCATAAATAAATCAATTTAATTCATCATTTTCCATCAACTTGGCATAAAAAATGGAATATTCCCTCAAGTTTGAATTCAAAAACAAGTTGACATGTACATCCAACATGGCAATAAATTCTCTCTTACATGTCCCCCACTCAACATTTAACTCTCAAATTCAAATTTGAATCTCCCCCTCTTTGGTACATTGACCAAAATGTGTTCATTCCTCAACCTATCACAAGTTGACAAGTGGCTTCATCTCATTGGTCAAATCTTTATCCCACATTGCTCTATTTTGAGCACTCTTAGCATTTGAAATTTTATAAATAGAAGGTTTCATTCTTCAACAAATCCTCCACAATCTCATACACAAATGCATCATTGTCATTTTAATCCATATCATATTTCCATAGCATTTCATATCATCTTCATCATGGAGCTTAGCAAAGGATTGGGAAAGGGCTTCTTTCCATAGAAGCACCAATCCACTATGAGATAAATTTGGATTCATGTTGTTTATATGCTTATTTAGATTTTTTTTTATTGTTTTAATTTCTCATTTAGCATATCTAACATGATGCAATATTTCATAGGGATATTAGATTTGTTGTGTTTGCTTGATTTATTCTTGTTAAGGCTTAACATATTGCAGATTTAGTATCTACACTTCTTATCCTTTGATATTTTCATGTCTATATTGGTCTTCCCTTTAACCACCATCATCTTGAATTCATTAAACTTAATGAAGTCATCATTTGAAAGGAACTTCTCGCTAGACAAAGTTCTAACAACTCGTACTTCTCTCTCATTTTTCTAGATTTAACAATGTTCATTCAAAAGGGATATCGCTAATATTAAGTCTCTAAGGTGAAGCAACAAATTGCTTGATCTCCTAATTTTCAACTTCATTTTCCCCACTAGCTTCAATAATATCATAATCAACAAGTGGTTTGGATTCTCTCCTATGGCACAACCTCTATGAGGCATTTATCTCTAACTGTGCGAACCCTTTTCCTAGTACCTACAAAACAACATGAGTAAACAAGTTAAACAAGGAATTGCAAGCTAAAACAAGGATTCCCCATGAAATCCATTTACAAACTCAAAATAGGAAAGAAAATAATGAAGAACAAAATAAAAAAAATGAAATAGCTTAAATCCTAATTTAAATGTGAAAACTCATGATCCCATGGGGGAATTGGTGCCAATTTGATGTGAAAATTGGCCCTTTCCCAATTCCTAAGATTGCAAGCTTGATTGTATTGATTATATTGATCCACTTTGTTGATGAAAGATGAGAACTCCAAGCCAAATATGCAAAAATCCTAGCTAAGAATTCAATGATGGATGGAAATGGCTAAATATTTTAGCATAATAACTTTGCAATGTTTGTGGATGATGAAATGAGGATATGAGCTCTTTATTTATAGAATTTCAAGATGGATGAATGTCCAAATTTGAACAATGTGGGACTAACATTCATCCAATGATATGATGCCACTTATCAAGCTATGAATGGAAGATGGATGTGCAATATTTGGGGTTTGTGCTAATAAATGCATAATTTTGAAATTCAAATTTGTTGAAATGACATGCAAGAGGGAAGGGAAAATGCAATAAATGCCACTTGGCTCAAGGAAAAGGACATGCAAGATGAATTTATTTCCTTGTTGGATGTACATGTTGACTTGGAATTTTTGAATTCAAATTGAGAGAATATTCCAAAAGATGCCTTGTGAGGAAAATAGAGATTTAATAAATGAATTAAATCTATTTTTATGTGCAACTTGCATTATCTAGAGGATGTGACATGAGATGAGATTAAATTAATCAAGGGTTAATTAATTTAATAAGAGGTTAGATGATGAGGTTAGCACGTGTTTTTGATTTATGATTAATTTATCTTCTGTCTTCTGCTTTTTAATTTCTATGTTTTTCCAGAATCTGACTGTTTTTCTCCTTTGTAGCTTGGAAATTGAAAACAAAGGAAGGAGGAATATGAGGACAATGTCTTACGAAATCAAAGTGTTTTTAAAAACTTTAGTGTTTGTTTAACACTTTAGTTTTTGTTTAACACTTCTTTAAGAATTTGTTATCTCCTCTTTCTTAGGACACTAATTTTTGTTTGGGTTTTAAAAGAATTTTTCCATTCCTTGCAAAGGCTAAAATGAACTTTAGGATCACAACTTACTAGATTTTGTATATTGGATTAACAATTGAACAAAGTGTCTCTCATTTGTCATTTTGTGCTTAAAATAAACTCACATTTTGCTTTGGGGATTTAAAAAGAACAAGTGTGACTTTGTTTTCTGTGAAAGCTTACTTAAACTAAAGCCATTGAAAAAGGACGTATGTGCTTCTCTCACACTTTATAGCGATCTTGAGAATCAAAAGGCATTTTTCATGACTTTAGGGTGAGACAAAGCAATCACCTCCACACTTTGATTTGGGTTTAAAATTGAACATCTTGTGCGAGTGTGATTGGGGGCATTATCAAACGTATATTCTCTTTCCTTGTTGCCAACAAGGATTGATCGAGTTACGAATATTGTTCTTCATTCGCTTTTGTTTATCCTAGAGGGCCTGCCTTGGGGAAAAAGTACTCACCCAAGGGAACAACTCAACCGGTAACACTCTAAAGCCAAGAGTATTTCCAACCGGGATATAAATGTGGATATTGGAAGAAATGCCAATATCACACGGTTGATTCGAACAAGATGGATCCGAAAGGGGACTCTTGTCGTATGGGTCAATCTCCACGAATGAAAAGTCCTTATTAAAACCCATGTGCTAGAATTTACCAAAATCCTTTAATCTATTTGTTGGTGCAAGAACGGTCGTTCTCAAGCCACCCCACACTTTTACAGTCTTCTAGTAGAAATGGAAAACATGCCATGGGAGTTTCATGGGTGTTGATGCTTGGCTGCCCCGTATAAGTGAGGGTTGTGGAGGGGAGCCAATGGGGTCAAGCATCTAACCATTAGCTAGAGATAAGCGTAGCTGGACTTGTCCAAGTGGGAATCCAACAAATATTGTCTTGCACATCCATAGGATTGTACTTATTCTTGGGTTACAAAATGCATTGCTTGATCGAAAACATCATGGAAACAAACACTTGAACCTCATCCAAAATTCAAACCCTTTTGAAGACAAATACAATTGACTCAATCCATATGTTATTGCTTTCCCTTGGGATTCACATCCTTAGAGGTTTCTAAACATTGTATTATATCTCTATTTGTCTCCTTAAGTAAACAATAGGAAAACCCTTGCCTTAAGTTCATCAAATTTCCACATAACATATCTTGTGGGGTTTGAAGACATTAAGACATTGGACATCTTAGTTTGAAAACCTAATCGAAGAAAGTTTTTTTGGTAAAATAAAGACATTAAGCAAAGCTAAGCAAAATGAACTTTCATATGTGTTGAAAACTCACAATCCCAAAGCAAAAGTCATTGATTGGAAATCCAAAAATGAATGTTCAAATGAGATCATTTCTTGGTTACCAAGGTCTTTAGGAAGTATTTGCATGCTCTTCAATACCTAGGTCTAGGCAAACAAAGTGTCCTTTTTAGGTTCATCTTAGGATCAAAACAAATCAAAATCTTTTTCATCCATCCTCCAAAACATCAAAACAAAATCATCTCATCACCTTTTGGAAAATCTTGAAATCATCCCTAATACTAGGCTTTGTGGCAAAATCAAAATCATCAAAATCATTGAGACTAAATCCTTGAAAACATTATCAAAAACACCTTTGGCTAGGTATGTGTAGATGCATCCTTTTGCATAGGCTTAGTCAAAGTTATCAAAATCATCTTGTCTAGCTTAGTATATGTAGATGAATCCTTCTTCATATACTTAGTGAAACAATCATCTTGTTTGAATAGGTGTGGGTAGATGTATCCTTCTCCTCGCACATATTCAAATCATCATCCTTTGAACAAAGCTATCCCTTAGATCATCATCCAAACATTTTAGGGTTTTTTTGTTCAAAAATCAAAATCAAAATCAAGGACAAAATCCCAAATCCAAAAACAAATCAAAATCAAAATCTGCAAGTCCTAAAAGCCTAGTATCTCATTCAAGATTTATCAAAAGCCAAGAACATCCGTATCATCCATCCCTAACATCATCATCATATCATCATCTTTGATCCTCAAGGCATCCTAAAAACTTTCTACTTTGGGGCATAAAATAATGATCGATCCAAAGAATCAAGAGATTCATCTCCCATATTCTCGAAGATTGATCCTTGTTTTATGGTTCTAACTAGATCTCAATACAAGAAGAGTATGGAAGCCAACAAAGAAACACCCACTTCAAGCGATCTTAGCCAAACAAACGTAGAAATGAATCCCGCTGGATCAAGTAATCCGTTGACTCTCTCATCATCACAAAATCTGCAAGAAGAAAACCAAGGAGAGGACCTTACTTTTGGAATGTCTCATGAAGAAATGACTGAAATGCTCCAAAATCCGGACAACCATAGAATCATCAACATCATGATGAGACTTAACCCTTCGTTATACATGCTTGACCTAGCAAAACAAGGGGCCAAGTTACCTTCAGATTTTGATGTGAGTACCATAATAGAGGCATCTTTTTCACCAATTTCATCCACCATTCCCATCTCATCTACACCCCCATCTCAAAACATCATGCAAAACATTCCACAAATCACAACATCATTTGCTCCAACCCAACCCAATGTTAATAAGGGAAGTGCATTTCTCAATGCAATTCAAACACACCCCCTTGTTAATAATCAAAATTTGGATGCAAACACCACCTTGGAACAAAGCATACCCCAAAAACCATTACACAAGAATGTTCCTCTCACATTCCATCATGATCCATCATCATCATTTTTTCACGCAACACCTCAAACACCTCTTCTCACAAATTCACAAGAAGAGGGAGATATGTTTGGATTAGGGGGCATATTTGACACCACAACATTCTCGCAACAAAACACACCCCTTACATTTCCACCTCTCCCACCATTGCCATTATCATCCACACCACTCCTTGGTTTAGGGATTCCTCCCCTACCAAGTATCAATCAAACCTATATCCCAACCATCAATCAAAGAATTATGCCAAACACTCAAAATTTTCCGTTGATATCACAACAACAAATGACAAACACACAAGCAATGGCAACATCATCAAACACCCCCTTAACATCACAAAGCATGGTCTCTCAAGGACTAATCACAACAACAGCACCATCCATCACTCAAAACATCAACACCACCTTCATAAACACCATTCCAAATCCACCACCACCCCCACCACCACATCAAGCCAATATGACGCAACATTGCAAGCTGCTTTCCAAAGAGGATACCAACAAGTTCAAAAACAAAAAGCCAAACAATTAGCTGCTCAAGCTGCATAGGCCACCCAAGCAGCCCAAGTCACCTTACAAGTGCAACAAGCCCAAGCGTTATTGCAACAACAACAACAACAACAACAAGCCGCACAAGCATTGCAAGCACAAATGGCCACTCAAGCACAACTTCTATTGCAACAACAATCAACACAAGCACAAATAGCACAAGTGCAAGCTCAATACCAGGCACAACAAGCCCAATATCAAGCACAACTTCTTGCACAGAGACAAGCAGGACAATTGCAGGCATATCAGCAAGCATTAAAGCAATACCAAGAGCAGCAAGAAGTAGCAGAATTGGCAGCCCAACAACAAGCATTGTTGGAACAACAACAAGCACAAATCTTAGCGCAGCAACAATAAGATCAACAACAAGCGTTGTTCATAAAAAAGCAGGTGGAAGCTTACTTCGCTCACCAAAACATACAGATACCATCAAACAACACACCGACCAACCCACGAGTGAAACACCCCAAAACACTTTCATCCCACCCCCTGATCCCCAAAATGATGTGACGACACAACTCAGGTTACTCTCGCAACAAGTGCTTGACCTTCAATCAGGGCGAACAACCAAAATGCCAAGCAACTTGTGTCCCTATCCATTTGATAGGAGCTTGATAATGAAACCATTCCCCAAGGGATTTGAAATCCCAATATTTGACAAATATCAAGGGATGGGAAACCCTGAAGATCACATCAGGGAATTCTAGGTTCATTGCATGGAGGTCACATATGACGATACTTATCTGATGCGGCTATTTCCTAGGAGCTTGGCAGGCCACACTATAGAATGGTTCTCTCACTTACCTTCAGGCATTAGAACATTCCAAGAAATTAGGGATGCATTCATTAAAAATTATGCATGCAACATTGCAATGGATGTTAGTCTCGAAGAACTCTCATCTCTAAAACAAGGAAAGGGTGAATCATTCGCCTCATTCCTACAATGATGGTGATCCAAGGCCAATCGGAGCAAGTGGACCATGCTAGAAGAACAACAAGTTTGCACCATCATAGCCAACCTTGAAGGTCGCTTGGCATTTCATCTCAAGGTTCAGGGCATCACCACATATGATCAATTGATCTCCAAGGCACTTAGTATCGAAAGAGCCCTTATGACTCAACCCGCAAAATCAACATACCACAAACAACAAAACAACCACCCATCATCCAATTACAACGATAAACCTTGTACATGGGCAAGGAACAAAAATGTTAATAATGATGGTGTCGTCGATGCCAAGGTGGTCATAAGTGCCCCTCACCAACATACACCCGCACCACAAATCCAAATTCAACACCAAAACCACCATCACACAACACACCAACCCAACAATAATCCAACCATCAATAATCTCAATGACCAAAGAGGACCACCCCAACGCAAAAGTTATCCCAAGCAAAAATACACCATTTTGGGGGAACCACTTGAGGACATAATGAAAAAGTTGATCGACGAAAAACTCATCAAGCCTCCTACATTTGAGAATTACCAAGAACCCGATGTCAAACCTCCTTGGTATAACGAAAATCAACTTTGCGAATTTCATAAAATCAAAGGCCGCACCACAAACAATTGCATGAGACTCAAAAACATCATACTAGATCTCATCGATAAGAAAATCATAAACGTGGAACAACCTATGGGAAATCAAGATCTTAAAATATACATAAATCCGATGTCGAATCATGGCAACAAAGGGAATAGAAATGATAAAGGGAAGGGAAATGTAAATCATGTGTATGAAACAGTCGTTTCCTCCCTAAATGAAGACTACATGGTCATCACTATCAAGGGCGCCCATGCCAAAGATTGTGGAGTCACCACAAGAGGCAGCAAAGTCACCATTACAGGATCATCCCAACCAAATAGAGTCCCTTCATCTAGATCTATTCCTAATGGCTACAATATCTTAGATCAACTCAAGAGAACACCAACGCACATCTCCATAATGGGGTTGTTAAAAATCTCATCCGCCCATAGGAAGATCCTTGAGGAAGCATTGGCCTCATCCACTATCCCCGCAGATCTCGATGAGGAGCAATTCCAAGCTATGGTCGGAAATATCATAACGCCTAATCTCCTTACATTTTCTGACCAAGATTTCCCCACCCAACTATCTCACAACCGTGCACTTCACTTGGAATCCATTGTACACAAGAGAAAAATCAAAAGGGTCTTGGTGGATGGAGGTGCGGGTTTGAACATATGTTCCTTAAGTCTCATCAAGCAGTTGAAAATATCAAAAGATTTCATCAACAAAGGAAAGGGCATCACAATAAGAGCAAATGATGACCAAGAAAGATTGTCTCAAGGCACGATTAAACTCCCTATTCAAGTAGGGCTGACTCTCATGGAAACTACTTGTTAGGTCTTGGACCTTGACTTGCCGTATAATATCCTCCTAGGACGTCCGTGGATCCATGCGATGAAAGCCATAGCATCAACCTTCCACCAATGTGTGAAATTTACACATAATGGACAAGAGGTTACTGTCCATGGAGATCTCGAACCTTTCTCATATTGCAAAAATCTTGAAGCAACGTATTACAAAATTCCCCAAGTGACAAAGAATGATGAGGGCCCATCCACACCATACATCGACCCCGCCACTCTCGCGTCCACTTCTACGACAGAGACACCCGCCATTCCCACCATCCCCACCATCTCTGACATCAAGTTCATCATCCAGGAGGATGGTTGTGGAAGCTACAAACTCCCTAACAATGCTTTTGTGATAGGAGAGTTACCACAATCTCCTAGATCACGGGGACGTCCACAAGAAAACCAAGCTTCCACATCACAAATGTTTCCTAAAGACTATCCCAAATTCACAAGATGGGGAGACCTTGGCCAGGAGGTTATTGAAATAGATCCATCTCACATGTTGTATCAAGATGAAAGACTGACACCCGAATTACCAATGGATGAGACAAGCAAGGGCCTACAAATGATGCTCATAATGGGCTATGACAAAAATCAAAGACTAGGACAAAATGAAAATGGCCTCATAATACCTATCATGCTAGAGACATGACCCATAACAAATATTGGCCTTGGATGTACTCCTCTGATTATAACCATACATGGCCGAAGTCCACTAGTTAGAATGGTTAATATTTCTCCTCAACCAATACTAGCAGAAGTACGCTCACCAATATCCATAGGTAGAGACATACATAACTTTATAACTGAGGCCTATATTAGTAGCGATGATGAGGATACCATGACCAATCTACCTAGGTTATTTGAGTACACCACCCTGTGAATGATTAGCACCCTCTCCTTTGAAACAAACCATCAAAATCATGAGATTCGCCTAGTCTATCCCCAACTCATCGATTACGACCAACGAAGACCATCGGTTCTTGATACATTCGAAAATGATGAGGCACTCTTAGAATTCATGGGATTGAGGGATAACAATCCAGACGGAGATCATAAGGCAGGGTTTATAATAGAGTTGGACACACAAGCCTATTATGGGGAAACTGAAATATACCAAGCCAATTTTTTCAATTTTTAAACTTAACAACAAGAATCCGTTAGGGTGAGTTCAATCAAACCAGCATTTACAAATAACTCGTTGCCAAGAATGTGCACTCAATCTCAACAAGAGAGAGGCTGTCATATGGCAAGAGGATCATCAGTGCATTAAATAAAATTGCAACTGAAGGTAACTCTAACCAAGAATGTGTCCAAGATGGATGAACATATGGTCAGAGGATCTCTACCAGTACAAGTGTTGAAAACAAACTCAACACCAAGTATGTGCTATCCAATCCAGTACGGAAATGAGGCGACCATATGGCAGAGATATAAAGAAATACAATGCAACTTCAAAATGTAAAGTAGTCATTACAAAACATGATAAGCAAGATTAAGAGATATGCTGATAGTACTACTATTCAACTTACAATATGAAGAGAAATTGCTTGCCAAGAGCATAGGATTAGAACAATATAGTGTTGCATCAAATAAGAGGACTCTCCTTACTTAACAAGAATGCCAAGACCAATAACTTCACTCAAGGACCAAACTGATGATTCTAATTTAGACAGATCTGCACTTTAAAATGAAAACCAGCAGCCTAACACCACACTAAAATGATCATATCTCTCTCACAACTCATCCTATTGATGTGAAACTAAATGCAATATACCCTAATGATGAAGGAAACCAAGCTTAAACACTGAAAACCCACCAAAAACCCTTCAATCATTTTGCACAAATTTCAAGAAGGTACCAAATGGTATGGCCCTCAAGGAAGGGCGATTTTCCTTAATAAAATTCAATCCTCTATTAAAAAAATCTGAAACTTAACAAGAGTAAGCGCCCCTATCAAGGAAAACCAATGGATCAATACCCAGAAGGAGAATAAATTTATTTTCTGATATATGAGTAAAAATAACTTTTAGCTACACAAAAACAGCAACTCCAAAATCTGATATAAAATGCATAAAACACCACTACAAGCAAAACAATGCAACAAAGCAAACCTCACTACAAATTCTCTCACAAGCATACTAAATTCTCCACTAGATGCTATTTCTCAAGCATGAAGTTGAGCCATGGCTAGGAGGCATTCATTCCTCAAAGCAATCCCAACACCATTCCGGCAGCATAACAATACTTCAGACATAAGATAATCTAAATGAAGAGAAGGAACCTCCTTTATAGACTGAAGAGAAGACTCTGAAGGCTTCTAGAAAGTGTGCCCTAATCCCAAGCTACTTTTAGGTTTAATTTTGACCAAAACTCTTTCTTCAAAATGGCGTACCTTCCTTGAGAGATATAAATTACTTCTCTTTTTTTAAATAAAATATAAACTCCTCCAAATAGGCGTCCATTTTCCCTTGAGCAATTATAAACTTTAGAAATATAAAAATATTTCCTTCATGAGAAAATACCCCTCAAAGTCCCCTTCTTTAAAACAACTTTTAAGTTATATCACTAGGCCAAGGGGTATTTTTAAAATAAAACATTTTGACTTAAAATAACTTATTTCTCCAAAATGAAACCCTTAAGCCAAAAATGAGAATTACCCAATGAACTGCCAGAAGAGGAAAGTTGACTGAGTTGATGCTGACTGGACCACTACTAAAAATAGAATTTACTAAAAATAGTAAATTCTTGAAGGTGCTCAGAATGCCCAGAAAAACATACTACTGTGAAGCTCTCTGAAAACCCAGAAAGAATCTGCCATTAAATCAACCAACCACGAGCAAAAGAAGCCTCCAAAACATGAAACCCTAATTTCACCTTCCAAGTAGCCTACGAGTCTCCAGAATAGGCCAACGGTCAACTAGAAAGATCATACTCGAGAAGGGGACATTACAGTCCGCCCTCCCCAAGATTGCTTGTCCTCAAGCAATCACAAACTTGGATGCTGTAGAATCTCATCATTCTCCCAAGTTGCATCCTCCATAGGCAATTTTTTCCACTTCACCAAGTATTCTTTGATTGTTCTTTTTCTCAAAGAATGCTCTCTGGAATCAAGAATCTCCTCTGGAATCAAAACCAACTGTCCTTCTTCATCCAAAGGTGGTAACTGTGATGAAGCAACAACATTGTGTCCAAGTGCCTTCTTGAGGCGAGACACGTGGAAGACATTGTGTACTCTGCTATTCGAAGGTAGCTCCAACTCATAAGCTACTGCTCCCACCTTTCTGATAACCTTGAATGGCCCATAGAAATGAGGTTTCACCTTCTCAGCTCCACTCTTCTTGAGAGTAGACTGTCTGTAAGGCTGTAGTCAGAGATAAACCATATCTCCAACCTCAAAAGAGTGCTCAACACACCGCTAATCAGCATACATCTTTTGCTGATTTTGTGCAATCTGAAGATTGTTCTTTAATGATTTCATGATATCTTGACTCTGTTGCAACAAATCCTTGGCTTGAAGGGCTTTTCTATCACCAAACACCAAATCAGCAAAGCTAGGAGCTTCATAACCATAAAGAGCCAAGAAAGGTGACATCCTTATTGACATGTGAAAAGAAGAATTATAATAGTACTCGCCTATGTGAAGCCACTTCACCCATGCTCTTTGCTGCTCTGAAACATAGTTTCTCAAATAGCCTTCCAACCACTTTTTCACTATTTCAATTTGTCCATCTGTTTGGAGGTGATAACTAGTGCTTGGGGTAAGCACAGTACCACTCATTCTAAAGACCTCTTGCCAAAAAGTGCTTAGGAACTTGTTGTCCCTATCACTCACAATGTTTTTTGGCAACCCATGTAACCTAAACACCTCATGAAAAAATAGATCTGCAACTTGGGCTGCTGAAAAAGAGCTGGTAATGGCGAAGAAGTGAGCAAATTTCATTAGTTTGTCCACTACAACATATATACAATCTTTCCCTTGGACCTTGGGCAACCTCGTGATGAAGTCCATCGATATGATTTCCCATTTTTGATTGGGAATAGGGAGAGGTTGCAGCAGACTAGTAGGTAGAGTATGCTCATTCTTGTTCATTTGACAAGTGGGACACTCCTGAATGTAGCGTTAAACTTCCCCTTTCAGCCCTTTCCAAGTAAATCTTTCCCGAATCTACCTATATGTCTTGAAGAACCCTTGATGACCAGCAAGTGGAATGTCATGAAATGTCAACAAAATCTTCTTTTTGAGCTTAGAATCAGCCACCAAAAAGATTCTACCCTTGTAGTGTATTAGCCCTTCAACCACCTTGTACCTTTCGTCATGAAAAGTACCCTCAATGATGCTAGTTGCAAATTGATTTTTGGCATAATTAGCAAGCAACATGTTCTTCCAATCAGTGGTAAGCTCACATAATGAGCCCAAATGAGGTCTCCTAGACAGAGCATCGACCACAATATTGTTTTTACCTTTGACATATTCAATGTCAAAATCGTAAGCTTGAAGCTTACTCACCCACTTTTGTTGCCTCTCGTTCAAATCTTTCTGATGCATGAAGTGCTTGAAACTATTATGATCAGTCTTGACCACAAACTTGCTCCCCACCAAATACTGTCTGAACTTAGCTAATGCATGCATAATGGCAAGCATTTCCTTGTCCTACATGGAATAGGTCCTTTCAACACCTCTTAATTTTCTGCTCTCAAACACAATGGGATGTTTGTCTTGCATCAAAACAGCTCCAACTCCTTCACCGGATGCATCACACTATAGCTCGAAAGGCTTGGAAAATTCGAGAATAGCTAAAATGGGACAAGAACTCATGATCCTCTTAAATTTATCAAAAGTAGTTTGGGCCTTTTTTGACCAACAAAAAGCCCCCTTTTTCGTGAGGTCAGTAAGAGGAGCAGCATTCTGTGAGTAGCCTTTCACAAATCTTCTGTAAAATCCACAAAGACCCAAGAACCCTTTCAAATGAGTCAAGTTCTCAGGAGGTGGCCAATCAACAACTGCCTTGATCTTTTCAGGATCAACCTTCACTCCTTCAGCACTGATTATGTGACCAAGGTAGAGTAGCTCCTTCATTCCAAATTCACATTTGGATTCTTTGGCAAACAAGCTCTTAGATTCTAGGATGCTAAGCACTTCCTCCCAGTGCTTGAGATGTTCTTCCCATGTCTTGCTGAAGATCAGGATGTTATCAAAAAATATCAATACAAACTTCCTCAACTACTTCTGAAAGACTTTGTTCATACAAGACTAGAAGGTAGCAGGAGCATTAGTCAACCCAAATGGCATGACTAGAAACTCGAAGTGGCCATAGTGACATCTAAAAGTTGTCTTCTCAACATTAGATCCTCTCATCCGAATATGGTAGTAGCCCGATCTCAAATCGATATTTGAAAAGAAATTGGCTCCATGTAACTCATCAAAGAGCTCATCTATCCTCAGAATGGGGTATTGGTTTTTGATGGTGCTTTGATTCAAAGCACGATAGTCCACACACATGCAAATGGTACCATCCTTCTTCTTCACAAGAACAACTGCTGAAGCGAAGGGACTCTTGCTTGGATGAATGAAGCCCATCTCCAAGAGTTCCTGAATGTTTTTCTCAATCTCATCCTTTTGCTTCTTAGGGTACCGATATGGAGTTGTAATAACTGGTTTAGCTCCTTCCTTGAGCTCTATGACATGCTTCGAACCCCGTTCAGGAGGTGGTCCAGGAGGTAAATCAGCAAATACCTTACTCTTCTTTGTGAGTAAAGACTGAATATCAGGAGGATAGTCTCTCTTAGTTTCAACCGGACTAGCAGGAAGAATCATACATTTTGCAACCCACTCAGCTTGATCATGATGAATCAGCCTTTCCATTCTCTTGAATGACACAATTCGAGGACCCCCATTGGACATTCCTCTTAGTACTACCCTCTTCCCATCGGATTGAAACTTGAGCTCCATGGTTTGCAGATTTAAGGAGATCTCTCCAAGTGAACGCAGCCATTGAATGCCTAGAATGACATTCGTATCTCCAATGTTGACTACATAGAAGTCGTCCTTGACTTCATAGTTTCCCAATTGCATAGTCATGTTTGAGATCTTCTTGGTGCATGAGATGTGAAACCCATCAGCAACCATAACCTTGAAGCCTTCAAACTCTTCTGTTTGCAGCCCCTTCTTTGCCACCACAACTTCATCAATGAAGTTATGTATTGCCCCAGTGCCAATCAAAGCAACTATTCGCTGCCCCTTAATCATCCCTCGAACTTTGAAGGATTCATTCTTTTGAAAGCTCGAAATTTGAGCCAAAGTACCTCCACTTCCCTTTTCATCTTCGGACTCTTCTGGAGCTCTTTCCACTTCACTATCATCAAAATTAGACTACTGGTCTAAAAAATTAGAATTACTTTCTCCAGTTGAATAGTATTCAATTTGATGAAATTTGACTCCCTTTGGGCAAACATGATCTTGAGACCATTTTTCTCTACATCGGAAACATAACCCCTTTCTTCTGAGTTCGTTAAGTGTCTCTGGATCCAATCTTGTGACATGAGGTTTATGTTGTTTGAACTCCTTATGATGAGGTCTTTGATGAGGTCTTTTTCCTTTATCCCCTTTGTGAAATGATGGCTTGGGTTGAAACTTTGCTTTAGGAGCAGCCCACTCCATGTTTCTTGCTTTCTTCATTCCCTCCTATAGGGAGGGTGGATCAAAAGCTTTAATCGAACCCTTGAGTGGCTCCATCAATCCTTCACTAAATAGGATCACCAAATGCCTCTCAGTGATTCCCATGACCATGACTGAAAGTCTCTAAAACTCAGCTATGTAGGCATCAACTGTGCCATATTGCCTAAGTTGTGTCAATTCTCTGAAATGCACTTCAGGATCTTTTTTCTCAAATCTCTCTATGAGCCTATTGGTGAACTCATCGTAGGTAGTGATAGGCCCATGACCTAAGGTGACTAGGCCATGGTACCACGACTCGTGCACCACCCCATCTAGGTGTAGCGTAGCGAACTTAATCGCCTCTTCTTCTGCCATGGGTCTAAGAGCTAGATAGTTGTCTAACTTCTCTATCCAAGCTCTGGTTGAACTATTATCACTCCCATCAAAGTGCAGAAGCATAACCTTGTTGATTGCTTGATACAAATCTCCTTGCACTACTAACCTCCTTTGTTCATAATGTCTTCCTTGTCCTTTATTCTTCCATTTATGATCCATGAAATCATTGTAAGACATATCTATCTTAATTTCTTCAGGGAGAGAATCATACTCTGCATGGTCAAGTCTCAACTGTTCCACAAATGATGAATTTTCTTCTGGATCAGGTTGAGAGTTTACTGGTGCCAAGAAGGTGGGTTTGAATGGCCTGGAAGAAATGTATGTGCTATTTGTAGCAGGCTAAGCAACATGTCCATTATGCTGGTTAGTGGCACTATGTTCTCCTCTATGTCCTGGGTTGCTCTGTGGAGTTGGGTTCTGACCCACTTTTCCCATCATGAGAGATACCATATCCATTAAGGCATCCATCTTCCTTTTGAATCTCTTTCTCGGACTTATTGATCTTTCTCTTCCTTTCCCACTATCATCTCTGTTACCACCCGATGTCCTCTCATTATCCCCCATTTCTATTTCCTGAGAAGACTCCCAATGAGCCCTCAAAACCTCTGATGTTGTTTGTCCTTTAGGAGCCTGATGCCACTGAAACTGATTTGCAGCCTTCTTGTCTTCCCTTGCTAAGTATCTTTTTTCTCTGTCACTCATAGACGGTTTGTTTCACAGGATGGCAGGATGCATGGCTCTGATACCACTAAAATATATTGAGCCAATTTTTTTAATTTTTCAACTCAACAACAAGAATCCGTTAGGGTGAGTTCAATCAAACCAGCAGTTACAAATAACTCGTTTCCAAGAATGCGCACTCAATCTCAACAAAAGAGAGGATGTCATATGGCAAGAGGATCGTCAGTGCATTAAAAAAAATTGCAATTGAAGGTAACTCTAACCAA
This sequence comes from Sequoia sempervirens, assembly GCA_007258455.2. Taxonomy (NCBI): domain Eukaryota; kingdom Viridiplantae; phylum Streptophyta; class Pinopsida; order Cupressales; family Cupressaceae; genus Sequoia; species Sequoia sempervirens. The sequence goes on from VDFB02379711.1 coordinate 244,407,967, forward strand.
GAATGTGTCCAAGATGGACGAACATATGGTTAGAGGATCTCTACCACTACAAGTGTTGAAAGAAAACTCAACACCAAGTATGTGCTACCCAATCCAGTATGGAAATGAGGCGACCATATGGCGGAGATATAAAGAAATACAATGCAACTTCAAAATGTAAAGTAGTCATTACAAAACATGATAAGCAATATTAAGAGATATGCTGACAGTACTACTGTTCAGCTTACAATATGAAGAGAAATTACCTGCCAAGAGCATAGGATTAGAACAATATAGTGTTGCATCAAATAAGAGGACTCTCCTTGCTTAACAAGAATGCCAAGACCAATAACTTCACTCAAAGACCAAACTGATGATTCTGATTTAGATAGATCTGCACTTTAAAATGAAAACCAACAACCTAACACCACACTAAAATGATCATATCTCTCTCACAACTCATCCTATTGATGTGAAACTAAATGCAATATACCCTAATGATGAAGGCGACCAAGCTTAAACACTGAAAACCCACCAAAAACCCTTCAATCATTTTGCACAAATTCCAAGAAGGTACTAAATGGTACGACCCTCAAGGAAGGGCGATTTTCCTTAATAAAATTCAATCCTCTGTTAAAAAATATGAAACTTAACAAGAGTAGGCGCCCCTATCAAGGAAAACCAATGGATCAATACCCAGAAGGAGAATAAATTTGTTTTATGATATATGAGTAAAAATAACTTTCAGCTACACAGAAATAGCAACTGCAGAATCTGATATAAAATGCATAAAACACCACTACAAGAAAAACAATGCAACAAAGCAAACCTCACTACAAATTCTCTCACAAGCATACTAAATTCTCCACTAGATGCTATTTCTCAAGCATGAAGTTGAGCCATGGCTAGGAGGCATTCATTCCTCGAAGTAGTCCCAGCACCATTCTAGCAACATAACAATACTTCAGACATAAGATAATCCAAATGAAGAGAAGGAACCTCCTTTATAGACTGAAGAGAAGACTCCAGAGGCTTCTAGAAAGTGTGCCCTAATCCCAAGCTACTTTTAGGTTTAACTTTGACCAAAACTCTTTCTTCAAAATGGCGTACCTTCCTTGAGAGATATAAATCACTTCTCTTTTTTTAAATAAAATATAAACTCCTCCAAATAGGCGTCCATTTTCCCTTGAGCAATTATAAACTTTAGAAATATAAAAATATTTCCTTCATGAGAAAATACCCCTCAAAGTCCCCTTCTTTAAAACAACTTTTAAGTTATATCACTAGGCCAAGGGGTATTTTTAAAATAAAACATTTTGACTTAAAATAACTTATTTCTCCAAAATGAACCCCTTAAGCCAAAAATGAGAATTACCCAATGAACTGCCAAAAGAGGAAAGTTGACTGAGTTGATGCTGACTGGACCACTGCTAAAAATAGAATTTACTAAAAATAGTAAATTCCTGAAGGTGCTCAAAATGCCAAGAAAAACATATCACTGCGAAGCTCTTTGAAAACCCAGAAAGAATCTACCATTAAATCAACCAACCATGAGCAAAAGCAACCTCCAAAACATGAAACCCTAATTTCACCTTTCGAGTAGCCTACGAGTCTCTGGAATAGGCCAACGGTCAACTGGAAAGATCATGCTAGAGAAGGGGACATTACAGAAACGATTGAATCCTTCAGTCGCAATAGTGAGAAACTAAGAATCATATCTAAGTCCTTGAGTGAAAACCACACTGTGGCACTCTCTGACAAGAAAATAGTAAAAATAAAGGACGTATCCAATGGTGAAAACCTCTTTGAGGCACTCGAGGATGAAGGATTCAATCTTCCTTTAAGAGCTCTTCATGAGGAAAAGTCAACAGTCTTGGCCGAAAAATGTAATCCTGTCAACCTAGGAACAGAGGAGACCCTGCATATCACATTCTATGCGGAATCACTATTATCAGAAGAGCAAGAGCTCCTAATAGCATTCCTAAAAGAAAGACAAATAAACTTCGCATGGAGTTATGCTAACATGCTAGGGCTTGATCCAGAGACTGTGGTCCATCACTTAGCAGTGTATCTAGAAGCAAATCCGGTCAAACAAAAGCTTTGAAAAATGCATCCTCAAATCGCCTTATTAGTCAAAATGGAGCTCAAAAAGTTGTTAGATGCAGGATTCATCCGACCAATCAATTATCCAAAATGGGTGTCAAATCTAGTACCTGTCTCAAAGCCTGACGGAGCCATCAGAATCTGTATGGATTTCAGAGATTTGAATAAGGCATGTCCCAAGGATGATTTCCTGCTTCCCAACATCGACATGATAGTAGACATGACAGTAAGACATGAGATGCTATCACTAATGGACAGATTTTTAGGATATAATCAAATCATGATAGCAAAAGAAGATCAACATAAGATGACTTTCACTTGTCCATGGGGGGCCTACTGTTCGAACATGATACCATTTGGCCTAAAGAACATAGGGGCGACATACCAAAGGGCCATGACATTGATATTCCATGACATGATTCATAAAACAGTCGAAGACTATGTCGACGACATTCTAGCTAAGTCAAGAAAAAGACAAGATCATATAGCAACCCTAAGTGTTATCTTTGACAGACTAGAGGAATACAAAGTTAGACTAAATCCCAAGAAGTGTGTCTTCAGTGTACAATCAAGTAAACTACTAGGATACATAGTGTCCATGAGGGGTATTGAGGTGGATCCGGCAAAAGTGAAAGCAATCCTTGAGATGGAAGCACCAAAGACATTAAAACAATTGAGAGGCCTCCAAGGCTGACTTCAATCCATTCGATGATTCATAGCACAACTGGCAGACAAACAGAACCCATATTCTCCCCTACTCCACAAGGGGGTAGCGTACAAATGGGATACAAAGTGCGAAGAGGCATTTAACAAAATCAAGGAATATCTACTAACACCACCAGTCTTAATGCCACCCATCCTAAGAAAGCCATTGATCTTATATGTATCAGCAACAACAATAGCCCTTGGAGATCTCCTAGCTCAGCATGATGAAAACGGAACGGAGAGGGCTATCTACTATATCAGTAGGACAATGGTCAATCATGAGCTAAACTACTCATTCATTGAGAAAGCATGCCTTGCAGTAGTGTTTGCATCACAAAAATTCAGACATTACATGTTGGCACACAAGATAAAGCTCATTGCCAAAATTGACCCCCTCAAGTATCTCTTATCAAAGGAAATGCTCACAGGAAGAATGGCAAAATGGGTAATGATACTATTAGAGTATGACATCGAGTATGTAGAGCGGAAATCCATTAAGGGCCAAGTTATTGCAGATCAACTGGCAGAAGCACCTATTTATTCTGAGAATCCTCTTATCTCAGAGTTTCCAGATGAATCCATTTTTTACCTCAATGTAGCTGACCACTGGAAACTATACTTCGATGGCTCATACACACAGCACGGATCAAGAGCTAGTGTCTTCTTCATCACCCCACAAGGGGATTGCATACCAAGGTCATACAAACTGGCATTTCCTTGCACCAACAACATCGCGAAATATGAGGCTTTGACTATAGGTCTCAGGATAGCAGTGCAATGGAACATCATAGGTCTCAAAGTCTATGGAGATTCTCAGTTGATCATAAATCAAGTCAATAATGAATATCAGACCAAGGATGATAAGCTCACTCCATACAAGAAATTGGTGGAGACTCTCAAGGAATCATTTATAGAAATAACATTTGAGCAGATTCCTAAAACCAACAACAGAGCAGCAAATGCCATGGCAACCATCAAGTCCCTACTAGACATCCCCAACAATGTTCCAAAATATGAATTCTTGATTGAGCAGCTTCTCTTTCCTACATTCGAGGTACCCGAATCAGAATTTGTGTGTGAAATCATTGGTCCCGATGATCCTTGGTACCATGACATCTACACATACCTGTGAATAGGAATCATACCCGCTGACCTACCATCAAACCTAAAACGAACCTTTGTCAAAAAGGCATCCAGATTTGTCATCCTAGGTGATACCATATACCGTAGAAGCATAGAAGGTACCTTACTATGTTGTTTAAATGCTGAGGAGGCATTAACCACTCTAACCGAAGTACACAACGATATCTGTGGTTCACACTCGAGTGGAATGACCATAGCCAAGAAATTGCTGAGGATGGGGTATTATTGGCCCATAATGGAAAGAGAAGCACATGATCATGCTAAAAGGTGTCTACAATGTCAGCAGTATGGGGACCTCATCCATGCACCAGCTCAAGATCTTCATCTTATTATCACACCATGGCCCTTTTCGCAGTGGGGACTCGATCTCATTGGGAAAATCACACCCACCTCATCCAATGGTCACAAATTCATCATAACTACAACCGAGTACTCCACAAAGTGGGTGGACGCCATACCCATGATGTATATAACTGGGAAGCATATCTCAAAATTCATCCTAAACTATCTCATTTGTCGTTATGGTGTTCCACAAGCCATTATCTCAGATAATGGGACACCATTCAAAAATCACGATGTCCGTGACTTGTGTGAGAAATTCAAAATCCAACATTGCTTCTCCACCCCGTATTATCTCCAAGGCAATGGCCAAGCAAAAGCTACAAACAAAACCATTTTGAAAATCCTTAAGAAAATAGTCAATGACGCAGGTCATGACTAGCATCTGCAGCTTAATCCCACCCTCTGGGCTTATCGAACTAGCATCCACACACCCACTGGCGCCACCCCCTTCACCCTGGTCTACAGATCAGAAGTCGTACTCCCCATTGAGATCGAGCTCCCATCCCTCGGATATCATTGCAAAACCTCATAACAAATGAGAAGTCTGGGTATCAAGACTAAATGAGCTAGAGCTACTAGATGAGAGACGGATAGATGCTTTAAATCACTTGCAAGTCTATCAGAATAGACTTAAACGGAGCTACAATAAGAAAATCAGAAGCAGGACTTTCCAAGTCAGAGAATTGGTCTTAAAAAAAATTAGAAGAATGTCCCAAACCCAAGCAGCAAAGGCAAGTTCGAACCTAATTGGCTGGGACCGTTCATTATAACAACAAGTTACAAGTCAGGGGCATATCAGTTATCAACACCCGAAGGGGAACCTCTATAGGAGCCCATGAATAGCGCTCATCTCAAAAAGTTTTATGCCTAAATCTTTTGAGGTATAGAACCAAAAAAATCCAAAAAATTAGAAAATGTCCTTAAAAAATGGTTACCTTGGCAAAAACCTGGCAAACAAGCATCTTGGTAACAACAAAAAAAAGCAAAAAATCAAAAAATCCAAAAAAATTAGAAAAATGATTTTAAAAAATCATCCTCTAGTGAAAACCACTTTGGTGGCACTTTGGGCAAGTACCTTGGTGAAAACCTGGCAAACAGGCGCCTTACGTAAATAAGCACTATCCATCCACCAGGATCTGTACGGCTTGTTTGGCATCATCCCTCCATTTCACTTCCATCATCCATCGAATTCAAGTCTCCATCCATCACTCATCCACTCACATCCACACCATAGCTTGGTCATGTTTTTGTATCATGATTTCTCCTAGTACTACTCGGCCCATCCTCAAGGTCAGTTTGTCCTACCTTTATCGGAGTAGTCTATTGCATCACGTTGGGGGCATGTTCTTATCGGATCAGATTCATGTATGATCTTAAAATCAAAAAATCAAAAAATCAAAAAATCAAAAAATCAAAAAATCAAAAAATCAAAAAATCAAAAAATTGAAAAAATTGAAAAAACACAAAATACAAAAACATTCAAAACATATCAAAATCCAAAAACATGTCAAAAAGTCAGTCAAAAAGCCAAAAACAGAGTCGTCTTGTCAAACTATGTCGTCTCTGAGCTTGAACGTAGGCAAGGTTGATCTTTGATCATCCCCCAAGACACTTACGTCAGTCCTTTAGGAGTCTGTCATAATAAGTTGGCATCTCATCATGTATATCGTCATCTATAAATTGGTCAAGTCGCCAGTCGAACTATGTGGTCTCTGCGTGTATAACGTAGGCAAGGCTAATCTGTTGATCAGCCCTCGAGACCCCTAGGATAGGTCTTTAGGTTAGTCTCTTGGTCAAAATCTCAGAAAACCCAAAACATTGGAAAATCAAAAAATCAAAACATTTGCAAAATCTCGAAAAATACCAAAAACAGCCTCAAAACATTACAAAACATCAAAAACATCCAAATATTGGAAAAAATTCATCCATCTCATCTTGCTTGCACCCACAATAACACCACTCATAATAAACTGATCGTCATCATCAACCTTTGGTGAAACAGTTAGAAACAAGTCTAGCAGATTAAAAGTAAAACTCCAAACGTTAAGTCTTAAGTCTAAGTCAGTGCGTAAGAAAATTGGTCATCTCTTTGTATCGATAACTCATCATCTGAATTAGTCCCATATCAATCATCCCTTAGAACACTCTGGATAAACGAAATTACGTGTCGCCATCCACTAACATGTCCTAGGATGAATCCTTCCTACAATGGGCATTATCTTTTGGCAATAAGTTTCGGTTATCATCCTTACAAAACACATCCTATTTCCATTAGCGGTATTGAAGAGCATCAATTTGTTTGTTTACTTGGTCCTTATCTTTTGACTTATCTTATTTTTTGCTCATTCCAAGGATGTCTCGATGATATCCCAAGATAGAGAATTTAGAGAAACAAGAATGGGGCAATGATCATTATCTTTTGTCTGCTATGCTTGTTGGACGTTCTTGTAATATAACCTCGGCGAATACTTGCTTTGTTAGGTATGTATGGAAGAGGTCTAGGGCAACTTTTTGACTATTGCATGGATAGGTTTACCTTTCCGTGTTTTGCTCCGAGGTGCCTGAAACTTTTGAAGTGCATCCTAGCAAGGTTTTCATATGTCAGGTGTGAACAAGAATACTCCTATCTGTTTGTCGAGGCAAATTCCATCACACTAAGTACCACACCATCCTGGTCCTCTATACCTTGATGAATCGTACCACGTGTGTTATCAAACATAAGAAAATTTGGCCCTTTGAAAATCCCAATTCCTCAGCAAGTAATCATCATCATCATCATCATCATGATGTGCATTTGCATCATCTTGTGTCTTGTTGAAATGACTTCTTCTTTTCTTACTAACCGCACTAACAAGGTACTATGACAGTTGATCATTATCACCATCATCGACATTGATCCTGCATCCACAAATCATTAGCATATTGCATAAACATATCATATAGGAAACATACGCATTGCATTTTAATCATCATATAAACAGGTTATCATAAACATTCTTCATAGATAGGTGCATCCATGTCATTGCATTTCACCAATTACATTGCATTGCATGACATTATATCAATCACTGCATAAACATTCATTTGCATTTCACAACCATTTCATATTACCATCTAAATCATCACATAGCATGAACAAAAGCATTCCATAATCATTTTTGCATAATCATAAACAATAGGTATATAAGCATTTAATTCATTAACATAAATACTTGCATAACATTAATGACATCATCTCACCACTTTACGCATTAACATATCATTGCATCTCATAAAACCATTTCATTATGCATTAACACCATTTCATTTGCATCATATCACGACCATCGCATTCATATTACATCCATCCATAAATCATCTCATATATAAGCATATTCCACACATCATTGCATATACCATAGATCATATCATTTTACATATTAAAATCCATATCACATATCATATTGGCATAAAAGAAATCATCATATAGATAACATCATTGCACATCATATCATAGGTTAGCATAATATAGATCTGTTAGTCATAATCATTGCATAAACATCATTAGAAATAAATGCATCCATAACATATAGAAGTAGAATCATACACACAGATAAAAGTACACATTTCATCACATAAAAATCGGCTCATATATATCATCAATAATGTTGTCATAGTACAAAGAATAAATTAGATCACTATACATATATGTCAATCGGTACAAAACGCCCATCGGGCTATCAAAAATGAGCCCATAAGGCACAAAAAAGTATCATAATATCTCGATCAAGCTTGATCTTTGTGAATGTTACCCTCGCCCCTGTCACCGTGACCCTCTGGTGGTCTGTAGCTGGCTCGCTTTGAATACTCTGCGACCCACTCTACTATGGGCATGGTATCATGATAAGCCCGTTGGTAATACTCTGCCTCTTGAATGGCATCCCTATAGGATCGTACTGACACTATACCCTGTGAGGAGGAGGTTATCATACTCTCTATCTGCTGCCTCTGGCCTAGCTCTGTGGTCGCCTGTAGCTTTGTAGCCTATCTTTACTACACGGCCTGATCTCTCTCTGCCCTGAGCTGCTCTCTCTCAGCCCTCGCCTGATCTCTCTCTGCCATCACCGCCTGGACCTGGGCCTAGAACTGCGTAATCAGCACATCTCGAGCGTATGCCTGTCCCTGTGGCTGCACCCGAGGCTAATCCTCATCTCGTGGTGGCTCTTGCTGCTGATCCTGCATGTGAACATCTTCGTGACCTAGCAGGATTGGGGGCACAACTGGTGGATCCTGTCGAATATCAACCCTCAGTCCTCGCCCTCGTCCTCTCCCTCTACTTCTGACTCTGCACAAATCTGAATCCTCACCTGGAATGGTCAACTGAAGTGGAGGCTGGAACCAGTCCCTGTAGGCCTGAGTGGTGCCTAGATCTGTTAAGCCCTGATCATAAGCCCATGATCGGGCTACCAAGTGCTTGAAGCTGTCGACTGCCTCTGAGGTATGAATACCATGTCCCTATGACACCTGTATCATGCTGTGAGCAAAGATGACTACGTAGTCATCATTAGGCTGATCCTACGGCTCTCTGAACTGACACTGCACGCACCCGAGCAGGTACCTCCCAATCATCATATGCTCCCGCCCCTGCATGTATCGGTCCTGCGGCAATAAAAGAGTTGACCGGCATCGTCGGCCCATCTAGGCTGACCAAGGTATGGACTCCAAGTAAAAACTAGCATCTCGTCTAGGACCCACCTCCAGTAAGGGATCACGTGCTCACCAGTGTGTGTAAAGGACACACTGCCTCTGTATCATACCACGAGGGCATCATCTGCCCCCATAGGAACTGGAACGACACGTGGACGTAGCACAGAAATGTGCTCCCACGCCTAGACGTGAAGTAAAGTCACCCCAGCCCCCAGTGCTCTACCGTCCATGTATACATACTTGTGTAAGTCTCTATAAAGTGAAGCCAGAAGAATAGGCCCCCATGCGAAGCGAACCGGCCTGTCTCAGACCATCTGCTCCTAGCAATAACCCCAGTCGAGACTAAATTATCGCCCTTGTCGGTCTAGGGCAACGAGACCCGAAATGATAGTTGCAACTGCCCAGCGGTAGGGAGGTGCTATAACTCTATAGTGCTCTAGCTCAATCTGACCCTCGCAGTAGATGATGTCCCGTGTGGCGAGGACTCTGACGCAGGACTCGTATCCCTCATCCATATCAAAGATCGCTCGTCGGCCATGAATAGGCAATCGTAGAATGCCCTAGACGTCCTCTAGAGTGACGGTGGCCTCGTTAATGGGGAGATGAAATGGCAACGTCTCGTTGTGCCACCTCTCAGCCAACATTGATAACATCCCTAGGTGAGTGCGCACAGGCGCCGCATACGCAATGTGCCATAATCCCGCAACTCCCAGTCGATTCTGGTCCCTGTCACTCAGGTCCCGTAAGACGCTAGCCAAATCTCGTGACCGGTGCTCCCGAGAGTAGAGCTCCCTCACCGCATCCTGCATCAAAGAAGGTCAACGTGTTAAATTTTTTGAAAAATTCCTAGTCGAACGCTCCAGAAACGTCCCCAGCAACGTAGTTTGTGATGGCATTGTAGTTTGATTTTACTCAAACTCTGACGCTCAAGCCCAAAAAGAGCCAAATGGTACCGCGACGGTGCACTTTCCCCTCTAGCATTCTAGTTTTCATGAAAAGGGCGACGCCACGGAGCACCTTTCCAAACTGACCTGCCGAGCCCGAGCCCAGCGTCGAAGTTTTTAAACTCCGAACTGCATCGCTGTGGCACAAAACAACACCACGCAGCACAGTTTGAATACCGATCAGCGCTATATAGTGCCACTGGAGGCGAGCTGATACTTTAAAGCATTAATGAAGGCATTAAATGAAAAAATGAAGCTTGGGTATGGGTCACATATCGGTGCCCCGATGCTAGGTGGTCGTTGGTATGTCCGAACTCAATCAGTGATGTGCAGGGGAAACTGTCATTGTGCCATATCGCCAGAGAGTCAGAGCTCAAATCTCAAGGTTGCTAGCAGAGGTGTGTGAAAATGACTTGAAAGTGACCCCTCGGGCCCCTTTTAAGTCTAAAAATTAGCGTTTTTTCACCCTATTTTGCTGTCCTGCTAGGGTTTTGGACCCTCAAACCTATTTTTGTCTGGTTGAGGCTTGTTTTTTATTGTTTTATTGCGTTTAGACATGTTTTTAGCCTCCTAGATCCCTTTCGGACCTGTTGGGTACTTTGTCACCTTTTTTCATGAGATCACCCAAAAAATTAAAATTTTTGTCTGATCTCTCGAGGGGGCATTATAATGGCATGTTTTCTCTCGCCATGCAACAGTGGGGCAAGTTGTTAAATATCAAAAAAAAATTGGCTTTGATCGAGATCGTTTATTCTTTGAACCAATGGAGCGAGTGCATTGCTTCAAAGAGGGGCAAAATGTAGACACATAAAATATACCAATTGACACTGTGCATCTGATCCTGATTACTAACATCGTTCTCCCTTAATCATCCCTCGGTCTAATCATTTAATCAAATCTCCTTATCTGATTAAATTCATCAACTTTCATCCCTTAATTAAATAAATCATTTGTCTAATTAAGTCACTCTCTCTTGTTAATTAAATCAATCCATCTGATCTAATTATCCCTATTTAATTAAATAATCAATTTTATTTGATTAAATCTTTAAAGTTTGTCTATTAAATTAAATAAATTAAAACCTTATTTGATTTAATCTAACACCATCCCTTTTAATTAAATAAATCAAAATCTTTATTTAATTAATCTCTTGTCATATTCCTCTCTTATTTGATTTAAATAAATCCATAAATTTGAGTCAAATAAGTCACATTATCTAACCTATCTCATTAAAGTAATTAATCCTTGATTAATTTAATCTCATCTTATGTCACATCCTCTAGATAATGCAAGTTGCACATAAAAATAGATTTAATTCATTTATTAAATCTCTATTTTCCTCACAAGGCATCTTTTGGAATATTCTCTCAATTTGAATTCAAAAATTCCAAGTCAACATGTACATCCAACAAGGAAATAAATTCATCTTGCATGTCATTTGCCTTGTGCCAAGTGGCATTTATTGCATTTTCCCTTCCCTCTTGCATTTCATTTCAACAAATTTGAATTTCAAAATTATACATTTATTTAAATCAAATAAGAGAGGAATATGACAAGAGATTAATTAAATAAATATTTTGATTTATTTAATTAAAAGAGATGGTGTTAGATTAAATCAAATAAGATTTTAATTTATTTAATTTAATGGATAGACTTTAGAGATTTAATCAAATAAAATTGATTATTTAATTAAATAGGGATAATTAGATCAAATGGATTGATTTAATTAACAAGAGAGTGACTTAATTAGACAAATGATTTATTTAATTAAGGGATGAAAGTTGATGAATTTAATCAGATAAAGAGATTTGATTAAATGATTAGACTGAGGGATGATTCAGGAAGAACGATGTTAGTAATCAGAATCAGATGCACAATGTCAATTGGTATATTTTACGTGTCTACACTAACAAAGTACCCAATCCTAGGGTGTGGTGAATGAGTTGCTCAATTTCCTACTTACCATTCTCTTTTTTTTCCATAATGCTTTCTTTAGGAATGGGTTTATGTGCAACCATTTAGGGTACAATTCCTATGGTATCCACATTTTATAGCATCAACCCTATTTTGGTAATAGGATTGTTAACATTATTAAATAATGTACCTTTGTAGTTTGCATCAAGTATAATTATTTTCTTTTCACCAATATGGACACACAACTAATTATCCCACCTTACAAGTTTTTCCTTGGTCAAGCAATTTCACAATTTCAGATTAAATCCTTAGATTCATAAAACTAATGGCCATAGCTCAACCTTCTTACCTCCTTCCTAATTTTATCAATGAAATGTTTTGGTTCAAACCTTCTTCCTCTCTCTGATTGCATCTTGTACTCCATCAAATTTGAATTTAGGAGATCAAGACCTTCTTTAGCAATTATAATAAAATAAGAGAACCTTAGTGTAGATGGAAAGAATGAATCATTTATGTGTTGTCTCAAGTGGACCTTATTTGCTTCATTAATCTTCCACATAGTTTCAAGGAAAGATACCTTCTTAGGCATCCAAAGAGGAAGAGCATTTGGTTATACGTTAGGTCCATTAACTCTAATAGTTGTCCTATTTGTGTGATAGAACCAATCACCCCAATTATGTTCACAATCACTTTTAGAATTAAACTAATTTGGTATTGTAGTGATGAAAAATGTATCCCTTTACATTTCCTCACTTGTTTGGGCCCTCCTAGTTAAATTGGACTTAATTGTGCCTTAATTTAGTGTTGTAAAATGTATTTATTTACACTTTCACACTTATTTAGGGCTCCTTTAATTAATTGAGCTTAATTTTGCCTTAATTAGCCCTTTAATTCATTTTCCAAGCCTATTTAATTACATTTTTTGAAGGTGAAACCCAACATTCATTAATGCCTTAACATAACACTTTACCTTAAGCAATGTGTGTCCTAGGTTTAGGGACCTGGGACCCATTCGCCCATGGGCGAATGGGTCCTCCCTTTACCTTAGGACCTAAATTTAAATTATGTTTTTGGAGGGATTTTAATATCTCTAAGCGTATATTTAGTTTCAGTTTGTGATATTTGAATTTTGGGAAATTGAGGATACATACCTATAAATATAAGGTTATTTCACTATGTTTCACCTAGAAGATTTTGAGAAGAACCTAACAATTTTCAAGATCTAAGAGAACCATTCAAGAGCATTTTGGAAAAATTCAAATGCATTCAAAGGTAGATTTATTAGAGTTTATTGTAGCATTCAAGATCCAATTGTCATGTCAAAGTCTTCTTACATCATGCATATTTTTGGAGCTAAAATTGTGATGTAGGTTTCGTGATCAAATCAAGTATTCAAAGCACTATTTCAGGCAAGATTCAAAGTTTAAGATCCACATCCATTGAATCCATTTCATGCAAGTTGTAGATCTATATTCCAGGGTTTATTCAAGGGTTTTTTGAGTGGTAACATTGCTTTGTTTATTCTTCATTCCCTCTTTCATGCTTTTATTCATTTCAAGGTTTGATTACCAAAACAGGGTTTGACCAAGGAAAACCCCCATTCACCAAAAACAAACAATTTTTTCCTCTCATGTTGTGTTTGCAGATCTAGGTGGAAGAAAGCTTGAAGATCTCTTGAAGAGAAAATTTGAAGAAGTTGACAAAGTTGCAAAAGTTGTCATAAAAGTTGTCATCTCACAAAAACTCGCCTATAGAATTTATTTTCGACATTCCAACACTGCCACTTGGACAAATTGGAAGATTCAAATCTATATCAGAGGCTCCTGAAAGTTGTAGAAAAACCCCAATAGTGGACCCATTCACCCTTGGGCGAATGAGTCCTAGTCAGCCTTCATAAACTCACTTTTGGTGAAAGGTACACTTGGATCTGACCTTCTCTGATCTGGAATTTGATTGTAGGTTTTGTCAGTATTGAGTTTAATCTTGTTGTTTCAAGTGTTAAATTGCATTTTGGTACTAGTTTACTATTTTTATTTTTCTCCCCAAAGTGTTGTTTGACCTTGACCCTCATTCTTCAGTCATAAGGAAATTTGTAGATTCACATCTTGAGTTGACTCACCTAAGGGTTGTAAGTCAATTCTTTGAGTGGATCTCATTTCCTAATGAAATAAAGGAAGATAGGTCTATTTGTTATAATTTTGGTGAACCCCTATTTAAGTACCCTATTTTCTAATGTTTCAAGGATTAAGAACTTAATAAAAGTATTAGATAGTCTACTCCTTTTATATTCAAGCATATTCAAAATATTTTATATAAAATATTCCTCAAAAATACCATAATCTAAATTGTGATAATGTTCATCCCACACATATGTTCTCAAATCACCCTAAACTAGTAGAGGATTGTTATTTAATGATGTGGTTGTGAATTTTAGAGTAGAATCCCAAGTATCTCTCCCAAGAAACAACAAGATATGACATAGTATGGAATACCATTTAAATTATGAATTCTATTATCATCTTTAAGGGATATAAGCTCCCTATGAATACCTTTTTCCATGAAGGAAGAAAAATCAAAAAGCCTATTCACATACTTGTGTTGAATATTTTTAGCATTCATCAACAACATAATTTATCCCCAATTCTTGACACAATGTAACATAGGTCATTTTGAAATATTTCTCAAAAATGTCAACACCAAAAAGCTCAATTTCATTTGAGGGGATTATATTTGCTCCTATTAGACCTTTTAGCCTATGATTAGGCAACTATTTTACTATGTAACTACATTTATCCCTTACATACTCTTAAACTAATTCATTGAAGTTAATTTTATAATTGGCCTAGGGAATTGGGTCAAAAACATTTCTAATTAGTTCATTGTTTAATGTCAACAACACTTCACCATTTTTACTCTTCAATTTCTTGGACTTTGAATCATATTGGCTACATATGACATATATCTTAGGTCGTTACTGGCAAAAATATTTCAAAAAACTATTTTTCTTAAGTAGAATCACCATATATTAGATATAGGGGCATGCTTATTGGAGCAATAATGACAAAACACAAATAAATCCAAACTAGTTATAGCAATGATATCATCTCTTAATAATTTAGTCTTGTCTTGCAACCTATCAAAAATATGCATGTACCTTGGGAATGCTTACCTCTTTTTGTAGAGCCAAGAAGTTTTTTAATTAGATCCTAATCCAAACTTATTTTAACCCTACCAACCTGAGATGAAGCATGGCTCATTTTAGACAATGTAAGGATTTTGAAATGAAGGAAAATGGTTGCTTTATGGTTTAGTACATAGAACAACACACTTCCCAAAATTCATTCAAGGTAAACCCGAGAGATCTAAATCTAAAGTATGCAAAGGAGAAAGAGATCTAACAATAGGGTTGTCCTAGGGTCTGATTATAAACTAAAGAGGGGTTCACCACCAAGCTAGGGCTTGGAAAGACTAATGAAATAAAAGTCCAAATGCTTAAACCTAATGCAATGCAATACTTCACTAAATGACCTAAAAATGCATGTAAAACAAAATAGAAAGTTGAGAGATGAAAGGTGTGCACCTGGAAACCTGAAGAGGACTAGATGAAGCTCTGAAATACTAAAACCACTAAATTTAAAGTTAATTGGGACTCATACACCAGAGTAGGTGATTTAGTCCCATATTAGGGTTTCTGGGTAGGAATAGGTTTCTGGCAGTGTAGATTCAAGATCTACAAAAATATAGAAATTTCCTATACTAGGATTCATATGCCAGAAGTGGAATATCAGTCTAGTTAAGGTTTTTTGGAAATTCAAATTCTGATTCTGCTCTATCCTTTCCACCTGATTTCTGAATTTGAAACTCTAATTTGCAACCTATAGATGTCATCCAATGATCTCCAATGCAAGGTGACAACTTTGAACACTTTAACAACTTTCTCTTCAATGTTTCTTCAACCTAGATCTGTAAATCACACATTAAAGAGAGGGAAATTTTTTGTTTTGTTAACGAAAAGGGGTTAGCCTTGGTCAAACCCCGTTTTGGTAATCAAACCTTGAAATGAAATGAAATAAGATGAAGGAATGATGAATGAACAAAATTCAATGATACAACTCACCGAACCCTAGAAATAAGTGTTGCAAACATGTATGAAGTGGCTCCAATGGGTGTAGATCTTGAATCTTACTTGAATGTGATAGATCTTGAATTGAATGCTAGCTTGAATCATGAAACCCTACATCAGAATTGTTAGCTCAAAAACAAACATGATGCATGATGACTTTGACATGATTCTTGATACTTGAATAAAGCTCTAAAACACTTGATAATCAGCCCTTGAATGCTCTTGTAAACACTTGAATGCTCTTGTGAACTCAATTTTTCTATAAGGATGCTCATTCAACTTGTTAGGTCACTTGATTGCTTGTTAGATGAAAAATGAGTGAAATAACCTTATATTTATACCTGTTTATGCCAAATTTTCTGAAATTACAATACTACAAGCCGACATCAAATCTAGAAGAATAAAATTCCTACAAGAATTTGAATTAAATTTAATTTTGGGTCACACAAGACTCTTACGCCAAAATTAGCGTATGAGACCCATTAGGCATAACTATGGGACACATTTTCAAAAATGCTTAGAATGGTGCAAAATCCAGATTGGGACCCAAAAACCTGGGTGGGACTTATACGCCCAAGGTGGCGTATGAGTCCCAAATCACTAAATTTGGGCCACACAACCTAAAAACATCTGAATTATGATTGGGTCTTGGTTTATGTCAGGATTATCCTCGAAAAAATACATTAAATGGGGCTTGTGGATGCAAAATTAGGCCAATTAAAGCATAAAGAAGCCCAATTATTTAAAAAAACTCTAGAAAAGTGTGAAAGTTCATTACAACACTTTACAACACTCCAAATAAGGCACCAATAACCTCATTTAGTTCACAAGGGCCCAAGACGTAATGTGAATATGTTAGGTCCACATTACAACACTAAGTGAAGGCCATGTTAGGGAGTACTTTTTCTGTCATTACATCTAGCCCCCACTTTAGTGAGAGGATGAACTTGCTTCAAACTCACACTAAAGTAGACCCATGCACATCAAGAGTGGTCCAAATGTACCAATGCTAGTAAGATAGGACGACCATGATCTAGAGGGTTGTGCAAGCCCCTAGGACTAAGGTCCTACAACAAACTAACATAGGCACAAAAGAACACACATGATGATGATATAAAAATAAATAACAAGGAAAAAGCATACACTGCCAAAGACAAGGAGAAAGGAAAAACAAAATGAAATAGGGGTGGATCAAGCTTCGACTGTTTGTCCATCACGATGTGGATCAGATCTAGGTTATTTGTTCAAAAAATGCACGCTCACTCTAAAGCAACAAAACTCTAGGCTATCCACTGGGTGAGTAATCCAAGAAGGTGAGACACATACACACATGGATGGTATGCACTCACACACAAACGCGAGTGGCTAAGGGAAAGTCATGCCTCAGATCAACTTCTCATCCAACCATACCAAAGTTATACCTCTTGATAACTTTGATAAGGCACCACACAACAACAAACTTTGAGCTTCATGAGTCAAGCAAAGCTTCATATGCTTAGAACTCATGAACAAACAAGATGGATCCACATGCATGCGAAGCGTGTTATGCAAGGTGGCCATATAACCAAAAAATGTTAATGCAAAATAGGGAATGTTCACTTGGAGTCTTGCTTAGTTCATGTGAGGTCTTAACTTAGGGAACATTGTGCCTAATGTCTCCAAGAGAGGACCAATCCAAGAATAAAATATTCACAACTTAGGGGATGCAGTGTGTCACACCAAGCCACTAAGAGGAATATAATATGCTAAGAAAGATCATGCTCTTGAAGGACATCACACCTAATGTCATCCACAAAGCAAAAAACGCATTGCATGAAGTAAGAAGACTACACCATGAAACATAAAAAATGCAAAAAGAATAATGCCAATGTATGCCCCCACTTTAAAGAAATTGCTAAACG
Source organism: Sequoia sempervirens (assembly GCA_007258455.2). Classification (NCBI taxonomy): domain Eukaryota; kingdom Viridiplantae; phylum Streptophyta; class Pinopsida; order Cupressales; family Cupressaceae; genus Sequoia; species Sequoia sempervirens. The sequence goes on from VDFB02379711.1 coordinate 244,425,807, forward strand.
CCATGCTGTGAGCAATTACTTTAAAGTAGCAAATGATAAATGCTAACAATAAAGAAGACAACAAAGCTAACTTGGAAAGCCCTATGCCAATTCATATGTTTCCAAATGAAGCTACTTCATGAAAAGGAAAAGAGAGAGGTTGCCCCCAAAAATAAAATTCCAAACACATAAGGGATCTATGGATTTGGAGTCAGTGTGTTCTTTCTACAATGTTATTTAGAGAGCTCAAAATTGTCATCATTCCCCAAATATGCATAGAACTGGAAGAATGAAAAAGAGATCAAAAACAAAGAAAAACCTTTCAGGTCAACATGGAAGAGACCTAAATGTCTCAACGCCTTGCGTCATCCCCAAAAGGAAAACAAAAGATAAAGGAAAATCTTTTGGGTCAACATGGAAGAGACATGAATGTCGAGCGATGCCTTGCATCATCCCCAAAAGGAAAACACAAGAAAAAGAAAAGATAAAAGATTTATGACATAGAGAAGAATGAAGGTACAAATAGAGGAATGTCACAAAGAGAGAGCGAGAGATACACCAAACATTATAGTACATGGGATCACATTACGCACATGTAATCACACCAATTAAAAAGAAATAATGCAAAAGACTAGTAAGGCACATGCGAGTCAACCTAAAGCAGATCGTTTGTATCCCAATCATGTTCATTGTATACTAAAGGCAGAAAACTAGCCAAAGGGACAAAAAAAAAAAACTACTAGGACAAGGCTATCATATTCTTACCCCCACTACGTGTGAGACAAGAATGAGCCAAGATAGGTGATGGGAAGGAGCTCCTTTAATCTTGAAATGATTTGCAATAAATGTATAACATGTAATAGTGAGAATGTTATTATTCTTCAACTGTTACATGACAACGAGTGGAAGGGTCCCACTTTAAGGGATTATTTCTATGATATCAAACTTTTTAAATATATATTTTAAATCGCGACAATCATCAGTACTATGTCCAAGAACTCTATGATATCGACAATGTGGAACATTTGCATCTTTAGGATATAGTTTTGGATTTTTTCTCATGGGTGGTAATGTTATAAGTCCTTGGTTTAGAAATATTTGTAAAGTTCTTTTAGTGGAAGATGGTGGACAAGGGAATTTTAGTTTCTTTAGTTTGTAAGGCCTTCATTGCTTGCTAGATTCACCAACTTCTTGAGTTGACTATTGAGGAGGAGGACCTAAGACAATCCTATCTTCTGTGTCATTGTTACGAGGCATGGGTTGTTTTTGAGGAAGAAGGACATTCATATCAGGAGGAGGGTCTTGATATCCTAACCCTTTAGTATCTTCAGTTGGTATGTGTTCTAAGAGTTGATGAATTTCATGTTCGCTTGTTGTATCACATCCTTGTTTACTCAAGATTGTGAATCCTTTTCCATATGTTTCTTCTAAATTGATGGGAGTGTTTGCCACTTTGTTAACATAGAATGGTTTAGTGTTTTCTTGCTTAGAGGAACTAGGTTCACCTATTTTAGGGAAATTAGGTTTAACTCGTGTCTCAATTTCAAGATGTAAATAACCAAACATCTTAGGTGGTGGTATTATAGGGAGTGTTGGTTGTTTCATTGATGGATAAAAGGATATGTTAGCTTCAAGGTTGTTAAGAAAATTATTTATGAATTTATTCATGTTGTTATCATCTTCTCCAATGATGTCAACATCACGAGGAGGACATGCATTAGGAGTTGAGTGAGCATGAATAAGTTCAATTCCATTAGGGTCATTGCTAAAAGCACAACTTGACGCATCCAATAAAGATTTAAAAGACATCCAAAGCTTACCAAAGCACATATCCATGATAAAATGTAATGCAAATTTCAAACTCTAATCAAGGTAATTACACTATGCAACAATATGAAATGAAATGTTCTAGATGCAATTTTGAATTTAAGCAATGCACAAGATGAACCAAAATAAACTAGATGCAATGAATTGAATACAACAGAAATTATGTAAATTGAAACATAAAGTTATCAACAACAAACAAAAGCACATAAACAGAGTTTTGAATGCTAGAAAATGCAGTTTAAAATCTACACTGGGACTAAATCGCCTAGAGGGGCAAATGAGTCTCAGCGAGGGTTTTTTTCACAATTTTTAGAAAATTTCAATTGATTTTTATGCTTTTTAGTTTGTATGATTTGTAGACTAAATGAAAATGTATTTTTCATATGATTTTCAATGATTTGAGATGCAAAAATGCAACCTATATGCACTTTCACTAATGAAAGACTTAGAAACCCTAGAATGCTAATTAACTAATGTAAACCCTAATATAATGTTAATGCAAGCAAGATCTAGGATGATGATGCACTCCAAATTAGAATTAAGATGTTTTAAATGTAGGTTCACCAAAATGAAATGAAATAAAATGGCTGCTTTATGGTTTAGGACATAGAACAACACACTTCCCACATTCATTCAAGGAAAACCCTAGAGATCTCAATCTAAAGTATGCAAAGGAGAAAGAGAACTAACAATAGGGTAGTCCTAGGGTCTGATTATAAAATAAAGAGGGGTTCACCACCAAGCTAGGGCTTGGAAAGACTAATGAAATATAATTCCAAATGCTTAAACCTAATACAATGCAATAATTCACTAAATGACCTAAAAATGCATGTAAAACATAATAAAAAGCTGAGAGATGAAAGGTGTGCACCTAAAAACCTGAAGAGGACTGGATGAAGCTCTAAAATGTTGAAAACACTGAATTTAAAGCTTATTGGGACTCATACAATAAACTAGGTGATTTAGTCCCTGATTAGGGTTTCTGGCAGTGTAGATTCAGGATCTACAAAAATTTGGAAATTTGCCTATACTGGAACTCATACACCAGAAGTGGTGTATCAATCGAGTTAAGGTTTTCTAGAAATTCAAAGTCTGATTCTGCTCTTCAATATCTACTCTGTCCTTTCCACTTGATTTCTGGATCTAAAACCCTTATTTGCAACCTTTAGATGTCTTCCAGTGATCTCCAATGCAAGGTGACAACTTTGAACACTTTGACAACTTTCTCCAAACTTGCTCTTCAATGCGTCTTCAACCTAGATATGCAAATCACACATTAAAGAGGGAAAAATGTTGTTTTGTTAGCGGAAAGGGGTTTGCCTTGGTCAAACCTCGTTTTGGTAATCAAACCTTGAAATAAAATGAAATTAGATGAAGCAATGATGAATGAACAAAATGCAATGTTACATCTCACCAAACCCTAGCAATAAAGTGCTACAAACATGTATGAAGTGGCTCCAATGGATGTAGATATTGACTCTTGCTTGAATGTGATATAGCTTGAATTGAATGCTAACTTGAATCATGAAACCCCACATCACAATTCTTAGCTCAAAAACAAATATGATGCATAATGACTTTGACATGATGCTTGATACTTGAATAAAGCTCTAAAACACTTGATAATCAGCCCTTGAATGCTCTTGTAAACACTTGAATGCGCTTGTGAACTAAAATTTGCTATAAGAATGCTCATTCAACTTGTTAGGTCGCTTGATTGCTTGTTAGATGAAAATTGAGTGGAATAACCTTGTATTTATACTTGTTTATGCCAAAATTCCCAAAATTACAACACTACAAGTCGACATCAGATCTAGGAGAATAAAATCCTGCCAAGAATTTGAATTAAATTTAATTTTGGGCCAATGTGACTCATACACTAGAAGTGGTGAATGAGTCCCATTAGGCATAACTATGGGACACATTTTCAAAAATGCTTAGAATGGTGCAAAATCTAGATTGGGATCCAAAAACCTAGGGGGGACTCATATTCCCAAGGTGGCGTATGAGTCCCAAATCACTAAATCTGGGCCACAACCTAAAAACATCTGAATTATGATTGGGTCTTGGTTTATGTCAAGATTATCCTTGAAAAGATGCATTAAACGGGGCTTGTGGATGCAAAATTAGGCCAATTAAAGCATAAAGAAGCCCAATTATTTAATAAAACCATAGAAAAGTGTGAAAGTGTGTTACAATAATTTACAACACTCTAAATATGGCAACAATAAGCTCATTTAGTTCACAAGGGCCCAAGACCTAATGTGAATATGTCAGACACATTACAACACTAAGTCAAGACCATGTTAGGGAGTACTTTTTCAGTCATTACAAATTCTAGAAAGATGATATATCTAGGGTTGGGGACAACTTTTTAGGTTTGTAAAACATAGAAAATGTCACCAAATTATAGCAAACACAGTTACACAAACCTTAGATTACTAAATGACAAGAATTCCAAGGGATTTTTAAAAATAACTTACCCATTATTTCTTGCTACCAGATGCATGCAAACCTCCACATGTAATTGAACTACAGTAATATCACCAATCCTTACTTTGGTTGAAATCCCTATCTTTTCTATTCTTTCTCATAAAAAAAAAATCTGAATGACCCTATAAATATGACTAGAACCATTTACTTGCTTCACCACATTTTGCATTAAATGCATGTATGAGTTTAGAAATATTATGGTGTAGTTATTGATTCTTTTAATCTAACTTTGAATATTAGTCATTGATCATTTGGGATGAGTTGAATTGATGGCCATCACACATCACATTTTAGATTGTGAAGAGAAAAAATGATAGGCATCAAATTTAGTCTCATATTGTGACACTTCAAAGTAATTGGAGGATGTATCATACACCTAGCCTAGCAAATATCATGTGGTCTAATGACATGTCTACATTTGAATAGATAAAACAACAATTATGCCAACTCACCACCATTACAACATTATTTCCCATCATGCACTTTAGAAAAAGCTATTTGATCAAATTGTGATGCATTAATCCAAGGCAATGCAATATAATTTTACCACTTGTATTCTATGTTAGCCTTCCTTATTGACTTCTCAAAGATATCACTCATCATGTTAAAAAAATATTGCAACAATAAACCCATGTTGTGAAGGAGCAACAACAATACATTAAAATGCTATTAGTTGTCCTAATCTTAAAGGATAAAATATTCACTCATCACATGGCATTTCTTGGACCAATAGGGAGCCTTCATTTCATTATGTAGATTTATTGGCTCAAGGATACATGTCAATCCAGTCTGCCAATTCACTGATTGAAATACAACTCTAATGTAAAATAGCAATGCATTACCTTTAATGAGATGTATTCACAACCCACCACATGTAATCCAATGCATTCAACCAAAAAATCCTTAAAACAAAGACATTGCTCATTGTGTACACAAAAGTGGGTTCATTTGTATAATAACGATGGGAAAAAACTTAGTGATGCAATGAGATACAACTAGCTAACAAATATGACAAGACATCCCATTCCCCCTTTATGACTTAAAAATAATTATTTTTGGCTAATTAAGAGGTCCAAACATTACTTTATGATGGATATCTTTAAAGTGATTTGTCTAGACAACTTAGTAAGTAATGACAGATGGAAATAAAATGCTCACTCACGACCCCAACAATAAGCACATAATGTAGAACATGACACATTGACTACCCATAATGCAATCAACGCCAAACATGTGGGAAATCAAGCAAGTGCCACATTAGAGTGAATAAAGATCATGAAATCATAGGAAGCAAATGAATACACGTGACATCAAGTTAACATAAAGTGGGTCTACTAAACCAACATAATTTGAAGTTATAAAAAACATGACTCAAAATACTCTAGGTCATCGAAACAAGAAGTCTCCTTTGAAAAAGAAGTTGCAACACAACTTTGAAATACAATGAGGACAAGGATTTCAAACATAAACATAGAGAAATCAACCCTAATGAAGAATAAAGTCCAAAATCCCTAAGGATTAAATAAAAAAATTGGAACATTCCAACACCTACATGGCTTCAATCCTTTCATGACTAAAGCTAAGCGCATCACCATAATCAATAGTCATATTCCTTAGACATCTTTCTAATTATCAATAGAATAGCGAAGATTATAGAATTATGTTTGGAATTTTGAGTGTATGACACACCCTCGTTATCTTACCCAATTTATGGCTAATGAAAAATTTAACAACTCAAACGAGGGGTGTTTTTTTATATCTTTCTCCTAGGTAGGAAAATTCAATAGATTTTCTTAAAATGAATTAGAATTAAGTACTAATAACATATATTTCACTAAAGTAAAAGCTAATCTTATTCCTTATGTGCTAGAATAGAAGTTGATCAAGCAACTTCAATAATGAATTATTAAGAATCTATTTTTCACTATATTCATGATTATCTCATTAATATAAAATATTACCCTTTATATGACTTAGATTTCCTAGAAAAAGATAAGGCAAACTTTGATATTTAATAGTGGTTAAACTCTAAACTTTGTTCGTTTCTAATTGCAAGTATTTTGCTATGAAGGATGTAATATTTTCCAAAAAATGTCGAAGAATCCAGTGATCTTTAGGCAACAAATATGAGTTCTACAAGTCAATAAATTGGCAAGAATGTAATTAGTTTCAAGGCATAGTTGTCAACGATAGAATATTTCTATGTAGACTTCATTTGACCTACCACTATTAAGAGTAGTTCATGCAAATTAAATTTGGCCATAAAAATTACTTATACCCTTTTTAGTACAAAATGCTTTCGAATAGTCACTTGGAGATTCAATGTTTATTTTTTTAGTCTAATATTGATGTAATGAAAAATTGCAACTCTATTATGACTAAAATTCTTGTAGAGCTTCTCCAACTACAAGCTTTCAATAAAATAAATAGTAATTAATTCTATGGTTTAACTTGCTCTTCAATGCTCATTAATGGTGCAATAGCCATCTCACCATTAGTTTGATCTTACACTTATTTTGAAATGAACATTAATACTAAATATTTATTTTGTATCTATCAATATTATTCTCCTTCAAAAGTATTACAAATTAAGAGTAAGAGAAAACATGATAAAAATGGTGAGTATCATAAGTTCCACCCTTAGACATTACTTGAAAACAAAAATACTTGTCATGATAGAGTGTTAGTATATTATTGTTAATAATAAATTGTACATATTTCACTCACATAACTTGAACAATATGAAGGTCGAAGTAAGATATGAGATCATTTAGCCAATAAAAATATTAATAAATAATCTTTCAAATAAAATAAATATTTAAAAAAATTCATAAAATATAATTTCACAAATAAAAAAATGACTACAATAATATCTGTTTTAGATAGGTACTAATAATCTAGATTAGTATATATTAACCCATGTGGAAAATACTTCCTATTTTGAAGCGGATCAACTGTGTGCAAATTTTTACATTAACGTTTGGGATCATACTTTATGATCCAATAATACATATTTTCAATTAATTCAATAGACATTACCGTTATGACTTCAAATTTTGAAAAATAAAATCGAGCTTGACTCGTTTGACAATTTTTGCCCCTTCCTCTGTCTGCATCTACTGTAATTACTTCTAATGAACGAGGAATCAAAGCTCTAATAGGAGGCGTCTAGGAATGTCGGATGTGCGTGTATCAGGTGATTCAAATCTTTTTTTCTCTGTTTGTGCATTTTATTGTTTTAATATTTCACTGTTGCCTAAGTAAATGAAAGAACCTTCTACATTTTCTCTTTTTTAATCGTCCAACGCAAATTTTAGCTTCTTTATGTTATCTTTACCGCCAGAAAATTGCAGTTCTTGTTGTTTCTTGTTAGCCGATAGGCTATACAGTGTGGGCACAGCCCAATGGAATTTAGTATTCTCATGCCTGAAAAAAAATTCGGAGCAGTTGAAAGATTCCTCGCGCCTGAAAACAAATTTTGACTCGCAATAAATATTTTTGTTCAAAAGGGTGTAAAAATCTCGCCGTCCTCCGAATCAAATCGAATTTCAGTCGCCTCATGTGCATGAAATCTTGTCTTGAACTCAAGAATTTAATAATCCTAAAACCCCTGTATTTTCAGATCCACTTTTCATTTACTGTGAATAGATTGAAGCAGTAGCTGCAGGGAGATTGGTTCTGGTTCGCCTCATATTAAAAAAATTCTACTGTTGTAGGGTTTCGTAATTTTTTCCTGCAAACTCTGCCCATTTAATTCATCGTCATCATTGACAACACTACGCAATTTGTGCAGAATCTTGAGGTAAGTCACTTGCCATGGTTTCAGTGAGCTATATGTTATGGAAACTGTACGTGGCCGGATCATTTTTTTGTTGTGTTTTATTTCATTCTAAAACAATTCTGCTGTTATCTTTTAAATGAAGGCATTGATTATCCGGACAGTTGTCTCGCACCGGGAGACACACCTTTCAGTCAGTTGAAACATTCCTCGCCCCATGCCTAAAAACAAACTTAAACTCACAACCATTATTTTCGTTTAAAAGGCTGCAAAAATCAGCTGTAGGGAGATTGGTTTTTATTTTCTCATTTTAAAAATTTCTGCCATGGTAGGGTTTCATAAAAATTTCCTACAAATTCTGCCTATTTTTTCTCATCGTCATAGTTGACACCACTACACAATTTGTGCAGAATCTTGAGGTAAGTCACTTGCCATGGTTTCAATGAGTTATATTTTTTGGAATCTGTACACTGCTGGATCATTTTTTTGTTGTGTATTATTTCATTATAAAACAGTTCTGTTGTTATCTGTTAAGTGAAGGCATTGGTTCTCCGGAAAATTGTCTCATGCCAGGAAACACAACTTTGGGTTAGTTGAAACATTCCTCGCCCCACGCCTGGAAACAAACTTAAACTTGTGACCAATATTTTTGTTTAAAAGGCTGGAAAAATCTTGTCTAGAGCTCAAGAATCTAGTAGCCCTAAACCCCGATATTTTCAGATTGACTTTTCCTTTACTGCGAATAGATTGAAGCAGCAGATGTAGGGAGATTGGTTTTGGTTCCTCTCATTTAAAAAAATTTCTGCTGTGGTAGGGTTTTGCGAACTTTTCCTGTAAAGTCTGCCCATTTTCATCATCGACATCGTTGATAGCATGACAGTTTATGCAGAATCTTGAGGTAAGTCACTTGCCATGGTTTCAGTGAATTTAGTGTTTTGGAATCTGTACGCAGTCAGATCGTTTCTTTTGTGTTTCATTCTCTTTCCAACATCTAAATTGTCACAAACACAAGTAGAAAACATCATCATCAGATATTTTTAGTCATCATACTGCGTAGCTTCTTCTCTCGAAAGGCTTCTGTTGAACATGTTTTGTTGATAGAAGGTTTGCTGCTTGTAGTCCAGATGGTTTCAAATCATTCCAATCTACATTACAAAAAGACAAAAAAAAAAAAAAAGTTTGCTTTAATAAAGCATAATATTAATGCCAATAAAATCGATTTCAAGCTTTCATCTATAAATTTTATTAGCAAGTAGCTCAGACAAAAATTGGTTATCTTGGCTCTGCTTTCCTTACCTGCTGATGACCTTCATAATACAGAGAGAACCATCAGACGTTAAGGCCATGGTCCCCCATCACTTTCTCCATAGCTGTGATAAGTTATAGTTGAACTAGGCATCTGAGAAGAAGCCTGCAAATTACAAAAGCTACTGGAAGCTGATTGTGCAGGGGACTTATGAGGAGGATCCTCGTGATCCCCAACCTCTACTACTGAGTGGGGTGAGAGGGAGAATGCAAACCAGCCATTATTCATGGATTTCTTTACCAACCAAACCTTGCTCTTAAGGTTTTGTAACAAGCGTGAAATGCACAGATAGGTATGTCCACAATTTTTAACGTTGTGAAGTGGTCATATCAGCAGATCTGTATCATCAAAATCACATTATTAACCACTAGGAGTCAACCTATCGCTCCATTTTTGGCCTGTATTTATGTGTCTGAGTTGTTTTTACACCACAGGTGCATGTACTGGGTATATCAAATTATTTGTATTTTCTTCTCTTAAATATGAATATGGCATCTTTTAGCAGATTTAAGGTCCTGATTGCCAAAAGCATCTTGAAAGCTACGGAAACTCAATGTCTATTTAGGCTAAGGAAAACCATTAATTATAAAAAAAAAAAATCGGCCATGAAATGATACAGAAATTTGTGAGTTGGATCAGATGGGATGGGACTGCATTGACTGTGGAATCTTATTCTGGAATGTGTTTTCATAAAAGACACACTGACAGAATTTAGGAGTGCATTGCCCAATGTATCCTATAGTGGAGTTGAGTATATAAAATTATATGTGTTTGTGTAATGGCATAAATTTGCACCTAGGCAAATTTCCCATTAATTTACCCTCATTTTAGCCTTACAAGTCCGATAATGTAAATACCCCCTTGCTTTTATCCTGCTTTGCCTGCATGTGCCTGTTGCTTTGTGTCGGTGAGGGAATTTTTGTTGGGGACGCACGTGCGTCACATGGATGTCCGTGTGCTATGCTGTCGTCCTAACAAGATTCCTACATCAGGAAGCAACAGAAACGTTACGATTCCTTACCACCTGTGAATGTAATGTTCCCTGCCAAATCTTGATCGACAAGAAACGACTATTTGCCTCCATTTTTGCCCATTTTGAACTTCTATCAACTTCATTCTTCCACTTTCAAGCGAATTCTTTCACTCCACTCTCTCCATTCATTCTTGCAACATTTTTGATCATTCTAACACCTTTCATGGCTTCTCTATCACTCTCTCTTGCTGCTACCAACTTTCTACTTGGTTTCTATAGCTTCTTGCTCTAGCGCCATTGTCATTGCACGTTCACGAAGCTCTACCTCTTTGGCGTGGTGATATTGCTCTCCTTCTTCCTCTATCGGCCTCAAGTGCTTGTAGAAGGGAAGGCGATATTGTGTTCATTTGCTTGCTTGCTTGTTTGCATTATTGTTCTTGTAGAGTAGCATCTAGGTTGTCGTTGCTCTCTACTTCATTGTGTCTTTTCTATCTACTTCTTTATCGCTTTTCTACAATATCATTGTCTATTGGCTGTCCATGGAGGTGGGAACACCGAAACGAGGACTTGACTGAGGCAAGTTCCAAACACAACCCCAACATTTTTCCTGTTACTGTGTCTGTAGGTGTTGTTTGTTTGCTTGGAGCTAGTTGGCGAACTAGACCTTGTGTAAGTTGGCATTCTTCTTCTTTCTTTGTCATTTTGCTGTTAGAATAGCTTTTATAGTATTCTTCTTGTTGTATGTCGCATTTCCTTTGCTTTTCTGTCAAATTGCAAAACTATAACATTCGGGTTGTCAATAGACTCTATGAATTTTTGGCTGTTGCTCGACCCTCTGTCCGTACATGATGCCAACGCGTATTTGAGACTCTAGCGCAGCACGCTGAAGTTCGACTCCCGCGCTTCCGTCCTCTGACAGGGAGCTGTCCGGTTCACAGTCTGAGACCTATGTAGTCTACTCACTCTTTTCTTGAAAACACCTATCATAATCCGAAGGGAAATAGAGTCTTGTTTGCCCCTTCTTTTCAGCTTGTCCTTTCTTCTTTAACTCATTAGGTAGTCTGAGTTAGTTTAGGGCAGTTCATTCCCTTAGGCTCTTTCGTGACCTGAGAGCCTCGAGGGTGACGAATTCCCCTTCTCTCCATTTTTGGTGAACCCGACGTGAAGTTCTTGTTTTCATTTCTTTGTGTTGGAAATCTTTCTCTTGTGTTTTGGGTGCGTTATAGATTTGTGTGTTGTGAAGCTTTATGAGCTTTACGACTCAGTCTACAACCTTTGGGCGCGTGTATAGAAGGAGTTTGTGACATATAGGGATGGAATTTAAGAAGGTCACCGGTCCTACCTTTGAGGAAGTAATTTCAGGGATGTCCATTGGGTTCTCCAACCTCTTTGGAGAAGCCGCTACACATGTTCCTACCTCTCTTGCTTCTCCTTTTGCTTCGTCTGTGGAGGAAGATGATGCTCTTGAGGTCCCTGCAGAGCAACTTCTTTCCCTGGATAGAAGACTTAGGGAGTTTGAGAAGTATTTGGAGAAAGACAAAACTCTTGCTCAAGCTGCTACAATTGTTAACAGATTGAGAGCTATGTTGGACAAGGATTGGAGAGGTCTAGAAATTCTTCGTGTTGATGTTATAGCTGTGGGAGATATCCTTCTTTGAAAATCGAAATAATAAATGATAAATAAATAATTCCAAGGCAAGTCGGACTTGCTATATATAAATATTATTTTAAATTTATAAGGACGACCCAAGATGAGAAGTCGCCTTGGTTCTTGAATGAGGCCGACCCTTTTGAAGAGTCGCCTTGCTTGTGAAGAGGCACCTTACATTGTATATATAGAAGGTGATGATCATTTCATTTGATCATCAATCAATTTATTCTCAAGACAATTCGCACCTATCAAGGAGTTCACATATCTACAGCAAATTATTATTTTGCTTAGAGCAGATCGACATCAAGGAGAATTCATTGTAATTGTGCATTCGCATCTAGGAGAGGTGTTGTGTTTCATTATTTTAGATCGGCCTAGAGTTTGGCCCAAATTGTAAGCAAATTTCTGCTCTTTCATTCAATATATAAGAGATATATTCTTGGCTGGGTTTTCCTAGGGTATTTGCTGTGTTTGATTGTTCATCATTTTGTATTTCTGCTTTCTGTCAAATCTGATCTTAAAACTAGCATGGTATCAGAGTGGGTCTAAGAAAAGATCTGATCAGATTTGTTAAGCAGTCTATTTTTCATCTAGGGCAGATCTTTGAAGGTGAATTTGTGCGGAAAAAGAAGATGGTGATCGGTATCAAGGTAGAAGATAGACTTGATGGAGCCACAAACTTCAACTCTTGGAAACCCAGGGTACTCATTACATTAGAGGAGAATGATCGTCTTGATTTCGTGGAAAGTAATATGCCCGAGCCTTCTGATGATACTGAGAAAATCCAGTGGAAGAAAAATGGCACGAAGGCTAGAAAGATCATGATGGACTCTGTGATGGATCACCTAGTACCGATCATCTCCAAGTTGAAGACAACTAAAGAAATGTTTGATACTCTAAAAGGATTGTATGAGATCAACAACACCAGCAGAGCCCTTGCTTTGAGACAACAGCTTCACCATGTAAAAATGGCTAAAGATGATTCAGTCATCTCGTTCTTTATGAAGATTGCTGATTTGAGAGATCAGTTGAGCACTATTGGGGACATAATTGCAGACAAAGATCTTGTTATGTTGACACTAAATGGTTTTCCTCAATCTTGGGAACCCTTTATTTAGAGCATCAGTGGGAGATTCAAGTTGCCCAAGTTTGATCGTCTTCGAGTTGATTGTATTCAAGAAGAGTCCAGGTTGGCAGCAAGAGGAATTGGGTGAAACCATCTTGATGTAGAAAATCAAGTTCTTGCTACACACACTTCTAGAGAAAAAGGCAAAGGAAGAAGAAGGAATAGAAACAGAGAATCAGATTCTGCCCCAGAACCGAAGAAGAAGGATCTCTCTCACATTCAATGTTTCTGGTGTGACAAGTACGGTCACTTTGCTCGAGATTGCAAATTAAGGTCTACACAACATGTTTCTTCTGCGGAAATTGGCATAGGGACATCTCAGAAGGAGCCAAGCTCTAAAGTTGATTCAAAAGGTTATTCTAAAGTCAATTAGTTTCTTCGAAGAGGAGGAATTAACATTTAGAGGGAGTCTAGCAAACCAACAGAAGCAATCTTGGATGAGGAGGTCAGGAGGTTGATACAAGTACTTGAAGCTTCAGAGGGAGTCACATCATCATGAAGGTTTGTCATAGTGTATATTGCTCTGAGACAAAGGAATATGAGGTGAAAGCCCTTGTAGTGTATATTCCTTTGAGACGGAGGAATATGAGGTGAAAGCCCTTGTAGTGTATATTTCTCTAAGACGGAGAAATATGAGGTGCGAGCCCTTGTTCATCTCTGAGACTGAGATGAGACGTCATGTTGAGAGACTCCATGATGACATCATGTTGAGAGACTTCATGACATGGATATCTGGAAGGATATCTCCCTAGCTAAGAGGGAGTGTTGATGTTATAGCTACGGGAGATATCCTTCTCTCAAAATCGAAATAATAAATGATAAATAAATAATTCCAAGGCAAGTCGGACTTGCTATATATAAATATTATTATAAATTTATAAGGCTGACCCAAGATGAAAAGTCGCCTTGGTTTTTGAATGAGGCCGACCCTTGTGAAGAGCCGCCTTGCTTGTGAAGAGTCACCTTACATTGTATATATAGAAGGTGATGATCATTTCATTTGATCATCAATCAATTTATTCTCAAGACAATTCGCACCTATCAAGGAGTTTGCATATCTACAATAGATGATTATTTTGCTTAGAGCAGATCGACATCAAGGAGAATTCATTGTAATTGTGCATTCGCATCTAGGAGAGGTGCTGTGTTTTATTATTTCAGATTGGCCTAGAGTTTGGCCCAAATTGTAAGCAAATTTTTGCTCTTTCATTCAATATATAAGAGATATATTCTTGGCTGGGTTTTTCTCCCTCGAGGAGGGTTTTCCCAGGGTATTTGCTGTGTTTGATTGTTCATCATTTTGTATTTCTGCTTTTCTGTCAAATCTGATCTTAAAACTAACACTTTGAGGCCTTGCAGACATTGTGGACACTCACGTCTCGGCCTACAATCCTAACCTGTGTGTCGCTCAAGACCTTGGCTCTGAGACCGTTGAGAGACAGCTAGAAGTCTCGATGCCTAGGGTGTTGGTATGTATGATAGAGACTGGCCCTTCTATTGACACCGCCTTTGGACCTCAGTCGACCACCACCGTTAAATTAAGCAAGGTACCCTTGGGTTTTAGTTCCGCCACTCCTAATGCTCCTAGCGATAATCCTGGAGCCCATACTGTTCCTCGTGGCAGGGTCTTTGTTGGTATGGGGGCTAGTGGCTCTGGTGGTGGTTCCACTGGTCTTGTTTCATACTCTAACCCTATCTTAAATGCTTTATTATAGAATATGGGGCAAATGCAAAACCAATTGGCGAACCTTTTTGCCTCTTCTTCTCAACCTATGTTTCAACCTTTCTTTCGTTGCAGTCCTTTGTCCATTGCTATTTTGAACACTCCTATCCCTCAAGGGATGGAGATCCCAAAATTTGAAAAGTATGGTGGTCGTGGAGACCCTCAAATGCATGTTTCAGCATATAAATGTGCACTGACTTCCTCCACCATGATGCTTTGATGGCAAAGCTTTTTTCGCGATCCCTTAAGGACGTTGCCCTTGAGTGGTATTACAATTTACTAGATAATTCCTTCTTTTCATTTGATCAGTTGGTGAATCAGTTCCTGAGGCAGTTCCAAGCTAACATCAAACCGAAGATGGCTTTCTCTGATCTCGTCCGATGCAAGCAAGGGGACCACGAAAAGGTAACTGACTTCATTGCTCGCTATCAAGCGCTGTTTTCTCAAATCTCTTATCCTTTATCGGACTCCAATGTTTAGAAGGTCTACATCGGGAACTTAGAAAAACAGTCGCAAGAGAAGTTTGCCCTGATGAAGTATCCTTCCTTTGCACACCTATGTGTAGCACTGCGTGAATACCAACAGACGGTCTCTCAGTTCGGGGGTTCATCCTCGTGCTCCCATCCTGATAACCGGTTAGTAGTGTCGGTTTCTGGCAAGAACAAGGCTATTTGCAAACATGGTCTCTACATCTAAAGACAAAGGCCTAGGATGCAATAGAAACTTTACAAAATTATCCGAATCTTATACTATTATTCTGTAGAAGTTGTTAAAAGACAAAGTTTTGGCATTGCCAAAAGCTTGACCTCTGTCCGAGCCGTATCTTGAGTGGTATGATGTGCAACAATTCTGTCAATTCGACTGAGTGCACGTACATGACACTGAGCGATGCGTGCACCTGCGTCACGAGATTCAAGACCGCATCAACAACGAGACTATCCGCCTCGATGGGAAGAAACAAAATTCTAATGAATCTATAGCCAAGGCTAACAGTGAGTTACAAATTTAGTCACACAATCTTCTACATCTTCTGACCTAGTTCCTTCTGAGTATGTGAACATGGTTGAGAATGCGAGTGCAATGCCTGATATAACTTTCACCTTGCATGATGAGCCACTAGATAAGGAGCCTTCCTTGCTATACATTCCCGCTCGGATTAATGGGAACATCACAACTAGCATCTTGGTTGATCTGACAAGTCTGGTAAATGTGATAACGGAGGGAACCTTGTTCATAAACAATTTACATAAGGATAGATACGAAGAGTCGCAAACCACTCTTTGTACCCATGATGGACTCTCTATTGCTCCTATGGGCGCTATTTCTTTATCAGTCTTGGTAGGACCCAAGGCTGTTGATGCGTCATTTGTTGTGATCCTAGAGTCTAATCCGTTCAGAGTTAGGTTGGGCATCCTGTGGCTAGCCTCTATGAACGGTGTTGCCTCTGTAATCCATAAATGCTTAAAGTTCCCCCACGAAGGCACTGTGCACTTGGTGCATGACATTGGCTATAAACCGCTAGTGTCACGTCGGGGCTTCTCTTTGGATCACTTTTGGTTTGCCCCGGTCGGACCTCTCCCTCCAAGGGGAGATTTGTTATATAAGGCTTATATTAAATATAAGACTGGGGGCTCAACGCCGAAGGTTCGTTATCTTGTCTCTCCCTATGTTGTTTCCATAAAGGCTTCTATGATAGCGCAGCAGCAATCTGTTTCTTCGGCCCCGTCAAAAGGGAAGGGGAAGCTTGCTCGTGCTCTAGACCATGAAGAACCTCGTCAAAATATGTGGCATGAGGCCATGAAGAACCTCATCAAAATATGTTGCCAAGAATAGATGGTAGTGAGCATAAGGTGTGCATCATAAGGTAGGACTTGGTGGGATTAATGGAACATTAGCTTGGAGTGTAGGCTGAGTGATAGTAGATCACGGGCTGCAACTAAAATCATCATGTACTGTGATTGGTTATTGTACCCTGCATCTTTTGTCAATCTTGATATATTACATTGTATGAGTAGAGCCTGATGAAGTGCAGGATCCTTGCCATCTTCATGAACTCTTGGTGTGTATGTTATTGCCCAAACCTCTATCTCAAACCTGGCTTTATTCTGCCCTTTCAATACCACAGCTAACTGTCATATCCAAGGCTTCTTAGTAAGCAACATCTGCTACAGGTCTGTCATCCTATCTCACTCATGAATGTTCTACCTTTTAGTACTTACATGATCCCCCTTGCAAAATAGTCACATAATGTGGTGACAGTCATTTGTAAATTTCTCCATTCTTTAGTATACTTAATGACACTGTCAACTGTGAGGACTGTCACACATAGCATCTCTGCCCATTTATTGTGACTTTGACAACTTCATATCTCTGTCATATTATTGGCATTGTCAAAACAAAAGGCCCTGCCTTGTCATGACTGTCATGTATGACGGTGTTCTATTTTGTAACTGCCTTTGTCTTGTCCTTTGCACTAATGTCTGAAAAGACCTCGCTGTCCCTTTATGAACTCTGCCTTTGTTTCTAATATACTAAGCTTGTGACTGCCATTGCTCCCTTTCAATATGCTCTGTCACCTTGAAACACTTGCCTTTTATGCCAATCAAGATCTCATCAACCTCATGCATAGGTTTTCTCATTAACCTATATGACACCTTTTCAATGTAAAACCTTCATAAACACCAACACGACAGATTTTCATGCAGCACCATTGAAGGACATAATGTATTCTTCTTAGCATCTAAAGTCATCTATGCAGAGATCTTATCTCATACACAATAGTCACATGACTGTGACATGTTTTTATAGACTATCTTTCAACTCTAAAATTACCACTGGATTGCCTTATGGACTTGAAGATGAGACAATAGACCATGTCATATTATGTGCAAAACCATGTTTATTGGCTTTTGTCCGTTGAAACTAGCATCTAGTTGCACGAAAAAAGATCTTTTACTTAAGGAAACTTCTACAAAATGATATATTTTTATTGTTGTTGTACTCTGAGTAGTTTTTTCTCCTCCAATGCCTTCACTTGATCTGATATATACACAACTTGTCCACCTATAAGCTATCTCTTTTAGCTTAACTGCCGTTGTATTCATGACTGTCTGTAGTGAGCTGTGATCTAAAGATTCTAAACCCTTTGTCACTGTCATCTGTAACTTTGACTCTAATCACCAATTATTGATATGAAAAGAAAACCTTTTCATTGTAGCTTCTTTCAATCACCTCTATGAACCTTTACTTTTTATTCATTGTGATTGTTAAATCACTAAGCATCTACAATGGATACTGGTAGAGATATTTTCATGCTCCAAAACAGTCAACAAGGACTTTCATACTCATCAATCTCATAGCAATCTTTGCCCATACTCACAGTTTTGAGACTCTCTTATGATTAACAAGCCCTATTCATTGTTTCCTATCTTTCATAGACATTGCTTATTAATCATGGCTGTCACCTGATACTAGCAAGTGTTAGAAGATTTCACACATGTTAAGACTGTCCCAAAACTGTCATTTGCAAAAGACTGTAAATACCTTTTGGACTGCCTTTCAAGTAAACTTGTCATCCTTTGAGCTCATTGTTCTCATTCATTATGATAAGCTTTTCATATGCTCAACATCTTCTTAAGTACAAGTTTTACAGTAATCTCTGTTGTACCTGCACCTTCAAAGGGTGCAATCATTGTAATTGACTGTGAACTGCCCCCTAAAGCTCTATCATTATTCAGAAAGGGGCTTTTCTTCCTGGTGCATTATTCACATCAGATTTGTACTTGATTCAAAACCATTGCATCAAACTCCTCCTTCACTGTCATTAAAGTTCCCTCACAAGTTAGCCTATTATCTGTGAAATCAGGTGAAGATTTAAAAGAAACAAACAGTTTCACCTCCCAAGCTGCATCTACATTCTTCATTGCTCTTTTCTGTTGTTTGATAACACAGCCATCTTTAGATCCCTGTGCATTTCCATTTATTGTCTCATACTCACTGCCCACTGAAGTATCTTCTCAAACAGCTGTTTGCTTGATGCAGAGGATCATGCATAGGGTCATCAATATGCAATGGATCGATACTCTAGCCATGATCCCTATTCACATACATGCCACGGAAATCATGACATGCAAACTACCGATACTCCTTGTATAAGCTCAGCTAAACTTCAAACCATTGAAGTCATAATACTTCCACAATCCATATAAGTGAATAAAAGACCTAACATTCGAACTGTCAAAAAATTATGGGATTCACTGCAACGACATTCCATCCTTTTCACCATTTTACTTCAAAACAGCAACAACAGATATTCCAGGCCCAGTCTAAAAATGAAGTATTAAACTGTAACATTAATGATGTCAATGGGTTTTTGAACTACACATTTTTTTGCTACCACAGAGGCTTCTTGGTTTCATTAGACTTAAAGATTATGAATAAACTCTACAGATCCAAACTTCACCGAAGCTCTTGATTACCTCAACAATGTTAAATGCTTGTCAACACAAAGGAATACCTGGCAGAAAATGAGAGAAAAATGCACAGGTCCAGCAATGTGGGTGAAGAGAATGCATGTCTGGAAACTCTTTCAATGTAAGAGATGTGCCCATATCTCTGAAACTCTGCAACGTGTCACACGGGTTCTCCTCATGCCTCCATGGAAGAAGTCTTCAATGCCAGCGAACAGAATAAAACCCTAACATTTCTCTGTAAGCTTCAACGTGGTTAAAACTTGACTTTTTCCAAAGGATAATAAAAATCTTGGTGCCTAATACTAACATTTAGTCATTGCTAAAATTTTGACAAAGGTTTAACTTTTAGAAAATTTCCCTAAAAAACTTTTGAGGAAAAGGTTATGCAAATGATTTTCAACAGTACTACCATCTACGAAGGACACCATCACATACAGCTAGTGTTTTGAATCTGAAACAAGGTTTGCTTACCTAAAGCTTCTATTTAAGATTATATGCACATTGAAGCTAATATTCTAGAGAAAAATAGAAATGTTGTATTCAATGAATTCATGAAACTAGCAAAGCATTTTTTATTTTTAATGTAACTTCTTTTCTCATTTCTGCTTTCAACAAACCTTCATTTCTCACTAAATATTACCTTTATTTATGTGATGCACAGTGCTTTTTCCATCCTTAAATATCTTCAGATCATATTGTACAAGCATCTACCAATGACCATAGTGTTATGATGGTTAGTTTCTGTTGACATCATGTGTATTAAGGGTCCAGGTTTCGCTTGTTACTAGTAATTTATTTACTTCTAAGTTTGTATATTATACCAAATTTTGAACTTGTGTAGTAATTAGAAATTCTCAAGAAGACTATTGGGAATATTTTGCAGTTGTTCAATGTATAATTCTCACAAGGCAAGGATATTTTATAATCTAATTTTACTCTTTTTTATATAGCACAGATATGGAAAATAGTATGGCTGAAACATATGCATCTCAGAAGTCCAAGCGACAATCATTCTTTGCCTGCTACTTACTTTGTTCCTTGAGTCCTCGTTATAAGGGTTGCACCTATATTGGGTATGATCTCTTTATATCCTTATTTCACTGGAAGTAATATGCCAAGTTGACCAGAGGCAATTTAAAATAGAGAGTAGAATGCCTTCACAGGAGATTATTCCATTTAAGAAAAAGGAACTTTGGGCAATTGTATAAAGCTGCAAACAATGCTTCATAAAATTTCAGATAATGCAAGATCTTGTTATGATTACTGATCATATGGATTAAAAAATGTATACTTTGGCAGAGGGAATTTTTCTTTGCCCTAGATTTCAAGTTTATTTAGCAGTAGTCAACATTTGTTTTAATCATGACCTCACTTAATAAGAATGTTTTCAAATCGGTCTACAAGAAAAGTGGGTCCTCATTTAGGTCATAAAACTCATTGAAAATTTCATTTATTGTCTGAGCCCAACTGGATATCTTTGCCTTTAGATACACATGAAAATCAGTTCTATGAAAATTGTAATGGTTCAAGCATGATGTGTTGCTTTAAACATCATGCATTTTACATGTTATCTCCTTTCTTGCCTCCTGTATGCTGGATGCTTGTACTAGAATTTTAGGCCTTTGAGTTCAATAGCTTTATCTAGGGACATATTGAAACATAGGTTACTCAAAGTGATGGACAATGGTAATCTAAAATATCTACTGATCAAATCACATGCATTCAAACTCAGACTTTGATTCATTTTCTCCTTGTGGCTGTTTGCAGCTAGAGAACTATTTGATCTTAGTATGGTTTGGTTAACAGTCTTTCTTGACAGCCAAAAGGTTGTTTGTAAGGGTATACTCTGAAGGACACATCACCTCTTATTTGAAATGCTTACAGAGCTTTATTTTGGTTTGTTGAACCTCTCTGTTTCTAATCTTGCCTAGAGTTCTTTTGACTATTTTCAATATCTTGGATGATATGAATTTAGAAAGCCAAGTGTGTGAACTATGACTGGCATTTGTTACTTTGGTATCTGCCATAATATTTATCTTTTGCATTTTCTATCTACATACTAATAGAAGAGCATAATAGAAGTTCTGTTTCTCTTGTGCATCTGCTTATTTATTGTCTCTTCTTTTGTTCTCTCCTTTTTGTTATGTGCTCATGTTAAGAGAAGACCTTGAAAGCGCTGGAGTTTTCCACTATTATTACTTGCCAAGTTGATCCCAACACACTCATTATGGGTGAAATAATTGATGGCTTGATAAAACAGAAAAAAATCCAAACTATTCATTTATGGTTGGATAGATAACAAATATATCTGGAACACAATGGATAAGAGTTGGTATGAATTGCATTTTTACATGTTCTTGCATATTACTTGAGTCCTACTTTGTTTGGAGTAAGCTACATTGTAGTCTACAAACCTAAAAGATAATAGATGATTTGTAAATTGTATGACTACTTTGACAGGACATATCATTCTAGCTATGGACTTTGTGCTCCAGAGACTATCGTTTGAATTTTTGCCCAATCCACTAGCTCACTTGCTTATAAAAGGGAATGGAATGCATATGATTTCACTGAATTAGAAAAGACAAACAAGTTGAAGCCTATCAAACTAAAGTCTCTTGAAATCACGCATACTATTTTATGGCTACAGGTCTGAAACATTTTCTGATGCTGATTATTACAATGAGTTCAATGGTTTTGAAAATGAGCATATCTGTAGTGCCAGTACATCATTAATTGCAGGCAATATGTATAAGTAATAACTTTGTTGAGGGAGTATTGACACCAACTCAGGTCAAGAATTTCTCCTAACAGATTATGCCTGCTACATTTAAGAACGTCATAATCTCCATAGATGTGTGCAATTAAGAACTACTGCCAAAATTCCCTATTCTTACACATAGGAGCATATTCATAGCAGATTTCTCACTTTAGTTCCTTTGTCTTTTTGCATGTGGGATGATTAGTTTTCTGTTTTTAAACAAAAGGTAACTTTGCTAATATTAAAAGAAAATATAGAACACACGAGAAATTTGTAATGGACCGGCAAAACTGGTAATCTAGACCCACAGAAATCCTAATGGACACACATGGTACTAATAATTAGTTCCGAAGTTGATTATCCTCAAGCATTATGGAAGTGCTCCTCATTTGTTGGGTAACCTTTCATTTTAGTTGAAACTTCTTTCAGTGTTATACCCTCCGAAAAGTGCTTGTTTGAGTATGATTGTGTCATTATTTGTCTCCAAACTTCTGACTTTAAGTCACAGCATCATCAAATAATCATAATGACTATTTACCCTTGCCATGGTGCCTTTAGGTCCTCAAGACCTTTTTCAAAGTAAACAACGATAATTCACAATGGCAATCTGTTGGAAAATGAGCAACTCCTGAACCAAAGATGGACCAGTCACCAAGAGGGCCAGTAGCTTAGTGGTAGAGCACTCCAGCAGAAAACGGGAGGTCCTAGGTTCGAATCCTAGCTAGTCCATGAAAAGTTTAACATGGTATTAGAGCCTAGCTGGCCAAGCTAGGATCTCTAAGCACTTGCACTGTGGCTCAAAAAGGGGTCTTGGAAAATGAGCTACACCTTAAAGATG
The DNA here is from genome assembly GCA_007258455.2 of Sequoia sempervirens. NCBI lineage: Eukaryota > Viridiplantae > Streptophyta > Pinopsida > Cupressales > Cupressaceae > Sequoia > Sequoia sempervirens. The sequence goes on from VDFB02379711.1 coordinate 244,448,734, forward strand.
GACCAGTTACCAAGAGGCCGGTTGGTCAATGGTAGAGCACCCCAGCAACAAATGGGAGGTCCTAGGTTCAACTCCTAGCTGGTCCATGAAAAGTTTAACACAATCTCATATATGCAATTGGTAGTGAAATTAAACCTAGGTAAAATGGGAGTTAATCATCAACTAGGTAATTTCAAATTTTCAATAACTGCATGAAATGCTTATAACGCTCCACAATACCGACCCATCCAAAGATATTTTATGCCATGCCATAATGATAGATTTGATATGCAATTGCCACATGCATAGAATCAACAGAATGATCATACTGCAATTCTTCCCATGGGCTTCCAACCATGATGCTACAACATCATCTTTCAAGATAACAGAACATAAACCTCCCAGACACTTCCACTCAATCTCTACACTGTGTCATAAACACCTTATCTTCATAACCCTGAGATCAGATTATTTTGGCAAGAGTTTAATTCACTAGGTTAAATTGAACCCGAAATTGTAATTGCTGAAGTCAAAAGATTATGGCGATTGCTGGAAAGAATTTATTACTGAGCAACTCTCAATAATGAAGAAATTCTTTAAAAACTCGGCACATGACATACATAGGTTGATTCTCCCTAGGACAGTCATCTTACATTGCAGGAGGAAACTAGATCAAATTGAACCCAAAATTGGAATTGCTGAAGTCAAAAGATTATGGCAATTGCTGGAAAGAATTTGTTACTGAGCAAATTTCAATAATGCAGAAATTCTTTAAAAATGCAGCACATGACATACATAGGTTGATTCTCCCTAGGGCAGTTATCTTATGTTGCAGGAGGAAACTAGTGCACATACCATTCAAGAAACTTCACTTGTAGTCCATACATACTTCAGCAGAAATTAGTTCTCCTTGAAGAAGAATATGTTAGAATATAAGGCTTACCTTTTGTAATAAAATCATTGTAGTGACTTAGTGGTGTGTAATAGTGATAGCTATTATTAGTATTAGAATCTTGGACAAGTGTCACATTTATTTATTGTTGGTTACATCTTTCAAATTCTATATAAGGGGATAAACCTCTTTGTAATGGACACTCCAATATTTTATAATAATATATTGTATTATTGTTTGTATACCTTGTTTGTGCTTATAGTTCATTGTTTAATAGAATAATCTTCCTCAAATTTCAATCACAACAAAAATTTCTTATTTCATGTGATTACTATTTGGCATTAATTTCTAAATCATGAAGATAGCTTAACTGATTTTGTTGAAAGTTTTTTACAGCCTCTGCTTGTAGAATCTGTTGTTAACTATGGTTTAATGTTTTCACAATCCTGATGGTCACTTTCAATGGATGGGTATCCCTCTTAGGTCCACATGGACTCCTAGAGGTCTATGTGTGGATTCTCACCTTGATTTGAACTTTTTCATTAAAGTCTAACTGGGTTTTCACAGTTAAGGATTTCAAACAATCAGTGAATACTTGTGAATTAGTTACTGGCTTAACACATGTAATTTTGATTTCAAGATGCCAAAAATGGCTCTAACATTAATCTTTTGGAATAATGCACTCTTGTAGGTTTTTTATAGATTATTGAGCATTTAGTCATTGAGTTTTGCAAATTATTGTGTTTTTTTCTGATCTCCTTCCTATCTCATGATCTAATATTTTGATGGCTGTCTACTCTGTGTTGAGTTGATAGATTCACTGTCAATCCTCGACGTCGAATAAGACAGCATAATGGAGAAATAAAGTCAGGGGCACGAAAAACTAAAATGAAGAGGCCATGGGAAATGATTTTATGTATATATGGTTTTCCTTCACAAGTTTCTGCACTACAGGTAATCTTTTTATTGCTTCACTTATAGTTTTCAATTATTTTGTTGTATGTCCCCATCCTTTTTTATTTGATGATATTGTTTTCAGGATATTAGAAACAGGGAAATCAATGATATAGTTAGTAGGCACATAAATTCAGTGAATATTATTATTCTTATGCTAATATGCTTTCATTTTACTGAAGACATGCCACTATAGAATAATCAACTTGTACATTTTAAATATCAGCTCTCTAACACAATTGTAATAAAGAACAAGGGAAAGTCAAATTTTATATTACACAACTCAATTTAATTCTAGTTTATTTATGCTTCCCATTTACAATTGTAACTCAGTACCTAGTCGAAGGATGGTGTCAAAGAAATTTAATGCTGCAATAGAAAGGAGGAGAACAAATGCCATATGAAGAAAAGAACATTTTTAAAACACTCAATTTAATATAAAAGCATTACCAAAAAATGTTACAAAAACATTCGGATACCATATTTACTAGTGTGAGATATATAGAAGGTAGAGGTAAGGAAGAACACACAAAAAACTATAATTACAACATTTAATTTACAAAAGCACGAAATAGAATGGCTATATATGCATAAAAATATAAAGAGATAAATAATGCTAATTAGAATGCTCTCCACTCACTCCCAAAACACAAAAGGAGAAGCCCATAGTCAACAAACATAAACATTGTCACATGGGAGTATTTTCTACAAACACAACAGTAGTAGTCCATACCATAGCAGCAAAAATCTTTTGGGAAAAAAATGAGAAACCAAAAGTATAAGATTTTTTCAAAAAATCAGAAAAACTTGGATTATCAAAAGATGTAGGAAGATGTAAAAAAAGAGAGAAAAACCTACTATTTTTTAATTAAAAGTCATTTAATAGCATAAAGATATAAAGATAAAATAAAAATGAGAGTAGGGATCTATAGTGGTAGACCCTAGTATGGTCTAAGGGCAATGACCCTCATGGGGGTTTCAGGACAATGCCCTCAACAAGATTGGGGGGCAATGCCCCTCACGAGGTTCAGGGGCAACACCCTTGGCACAAATTTTCATGGGACATGCTATTTTTCATAATTTTATTGCTTTTAACCAAGCTCCATGACTCCTTCAAACCTTTCAAAAAATTCTTGACTTTCACACTTTTATATGACCTGTCAAATTTTTATTCCTTTTTTTAAAAATTAATATGATAAAATCATTACAACTTTCGCTTATGACATTAGAAATCATAGTTGAAAAACTCGCCAATTGCAAAAACTTGGCAAGCTCGAAAAACTCGACTTGCCAAAAAACTCGGCAACTTACAAAATTGCGTAAACTTCATTAAAACGCATTTTTTTGCAAAATTCAATGATAAGATGCATCCAATGAGTCAATATATGAGTACACAGAAGAAACAAGTTGAGTCTAGTTGTATTTGATTGATTTGAAAGAAAATTAGATACAAAATGGCATCCTCATGTGGAATGCTCAATGTGTTGATATTGATAGTCTGAAAGACTGAAACTAAATGAAAATAGCAAATTGTTTTTGTAAAACTGAAAGTAAATAGTGGAGAGTACCTAGAAAATCAAATGAATTCAATGGGAGTTTGAGGGAAATGCCCCCAATGGGGTCAAGGGGTAGCACCCCTAGTGGGGGTCTGGGGGCAACGCCCCTAGTGGGGTCAAGGGCAACACCCCTTGCGAGGGGGTTTGGGGGCACGGGGCAGCGCCCTTCTCGGGGTCCCGGGGCAGCACCTTGGGCACGCTCCCTGTTGCAATACAGGGCGGGGTTGAGGGGCGGAGCCCCCGCCACCAAGCCCAAATTAAGACCTCCAAAACCACACAAACCTTCATGGTGTACATCATTTTGCATTAACAATAAAACCCAAATTAAGACCATCAAAGCCACAAAAACCTTCATGGAACACATCATTTTAGTGTTTCTTCTCAAGCAGAGCAAATGAAAGAGTGAAAAAACAAGTCGAAATGACCTTTTTCCGGCCGTGTGGGATTTTGTTATGATTAGGCGAGTTTTTTTCAAAAACTCGCTGAGTTTTTTCAAAAACACGATGAGTTTTTGTTGGCGAGTAAATGGCGCAAGTCTTGCATCTATGTTAGAAATAGATACGATCCTAAATGCCTAACACTTAACCTATAAATGTAACATTTGGAGTCGATGAAACCTTAAAATAAATTTAAATCTCATGATTATGCTTCACATGAATTTAGTCAATGGCAAAGAGCCTAAACTTCATGTAGCTAATAATTAACCTAAAAAATGAATATTGATCAATGCTAGTAGAGGCTACCAAACAAGGTAAAATGGATTTAAACAAACAACAAAAGATTTGTTACTAGTCCTCGTATTGGAATAGGTATTTGTGCGGGGCCTCAATTATGGATATGGTTTCGTATAAATATTTTTAATATATATAATGTTGGTAGATGGTCAGCGCTCCCCTCGGGATTCGCGGCATGGCTTAACCACCTCCCATGGATCCGTTAACTTTGGCAATTGTATCAGACATTAGCAGGTCCCTTTTGGTGCAACGGCAATCGTGGGGCCAACAATTGGTATCAGAGCCAAAGGTTACGGGTTCAAATCCCCTCGGGTAACGCTGAGGGGGAGATTGTTGGCAGATGGTCAACACTCTCTTCGGGATTCGCGACATGGCTTAACCGCCTCCCGTGGATCCGTTAATTCTGGCAGTTGTATCGGACATTAACAGGTCGACCTTTTGGTGCAACGACAATAGTGGGGCCAACATATAATGCTGAAAATATTCATAATTTGTAAATATATATTAAAAATATTTGTAATTTGTTAATATATATCAAAAATATATAATATTTATAATTTACAAAATATATAAAAATTGGAATTAAAAAAAACTTATAAATTTATAATTCATGGTGTACATTCTAAATAGGTGACTTATTAACTATGCTGAAATTTTAAATAACGATATCGAAGCTATTGCATAGAAGAAAAAATGATATTGGAAACCCTGATCGCAAGGAAAAATTGTTAAACAAATTAAAAAATCGCTGAAGATTGTATTGTGTGTAGATCGGAAGAAATCAGTTAACAAACATTGATCATGATTTTTGTAGAAACACTATTTGTTCGGGACAAATCCGCTAGTAGTGGTGTTTCACGGTTTTGGTGATTTCTGCTTCTTTGGTCTATATCATTGATAGTTTCACCTCAAGAAATGACATACCCTATGCAAGTTTCTAAGGAAATATACATTTCATATCCATATTTGCAAGTGAAACCAAGAGAGGAGATAATCACCATATTACATGCACAAATAAAGACCATTGTATTCACAAACAAAGTTCATTAAAATCAAATTGGTTGCATTTACAAAGAATACTAGTCCAAATGTGATGATTATGCTTACAAATCATGAAGTTTTAGCATGCTACAAACTCTACCCCACCACTTACATGTGTAGGGGAAGAAAATACCCTATTTTTCCTTAGCCCTTGTTCTTACAAGCTCCGCCTCTACCTTCTATGCTATTCTATGACTCTAATGAATGAATAAAATTACATTTTGTTACAATAGTGTCCTTAAGTAAGTTTGTATATTGTTTACAAACTTTGGATGTGTGAGAATAAGCACTAGAGAGTGTAGGTCAACCATGGGGAAGTACCAAGCTAGTAGTAGGGCATATAGACACACGAAGTGAAGGACAATCAGCCCATGCCTGTTTTCAACAAATTTGGTCTTCAAAGTACAACAAATTAGTTAGGCAATAAGTTCTTTGTCTGCCAAATTGCCCATTCACGAACTACAAAATGAACATGCCATTAGAATTTTGCAAACCATTTACTCTCCTTTCAAATCCATAGGAATAAGTCTAGAGAATCAATGTCAAACCCTTAGGCCATGCCTAGATTAACTCCTTGCATACTAATTGTTCATTCATTGGATTAGGAAGAGCATGCCATCCAACCTTGCAAAACAAGGATTAAGAGATTAAAACATGCAAACGAAGTTTAATTCCAGTTTGAAACACATTTGCAGGGAGTTACTTTGTTTAAACAAACCATGATTAGGTTGTAGCAAGGTCCACACATCCTAGAAGGTCGAATTTTTGCATTTAGTAGGTTGAGTGAGGGCCTAAACGAGCAAGAAATCCTTGGACATTCACTAGGATGTCATTGCCTCAAGGCAGAGGTTGTCAAATTCAACTTAAGGCAAAACAACAAGGCATCAAAAAGAGGTGGGGCGAAAACACCAAAGCACAACACATGGAAATGACCCTTGAAGGTAATCTCAAATCTGTTGTAAATGAGGGATCAAACAAGGGACTAAGGCACCAAAGAGGGCTAAGGCTAAGCCCAAATGAAGGGGGCCTCAATGTGTTGCAAACAACATAAACAATATACTAGGCATCAAATTTGGGATCATGGTTGGGACAAGTGTAAGAATATTCAAAACATATCTAGAATTAAAGTAATGTTGATGAATATGAATCATTTTCAAACATTTCTTGTCTCACTATAGTGTTGATGTGTTTTACGTGACCGCACCAACGCAGAATAAAGTCGCCAACGGCTTCCCTATTCTCTCTTGATCAAAGTATTCTGCACGCTAAGATTGCAAGAAAGTTCGTGCATTCAACTCCAAGGTTCTTTCAGTGCGAATAGGCTCAGTCGACTCGATGTGATTTGCTGGTATTTCAAGGGGACTTACGGAATTGTTCGGTAGTGGAGAAAAGAATTCAAATGCTCGAAAGATTTGTCTATGAAGTTCTTGTTTCCTGAACTAACTAGAAAGTACTGAATTGAAAGTGGTGTAAGGGTTTAGAGAGTCTAAATCTATTCTAAGGCGTGGGATATGGAGCTCAACCTCAACAAACTTCAACCGAACTTCGCTTTGCCTCGCATCGGACAGCTTCCACGGAGTCGGTGCAATCTTCAAGGGAGATGACTAAAGATGTTCAAACCACCACTTGACATAAAGATACCATCACAACGACGCATACCGTTATTCAAACTGTGATTGAAGTTAAGTACATGATATTCCATTGACCACACAAGGCGCATTCACCATCAGCAAATACACTAGTGGTATGGATAGACGAAGTTGCTTAGATCAAACACCACATTCCACAGTTAACATCTACTTGCATGGAATGAAAATTATACTACTTAGAACTATTTTACGCTACCATTTGAATCGGAAGGACGAAGAAACCTTGCTAGCTACTCACAACAAAGACGAAATTCACCATCAATGAAAAACTCTTTTATTGAGAGAGTGTTCACAACAATTTCTTACAAAGTTTTCAAAGGGAAAACTTTCCCTCTTCTTCAAACTACACTATCAATCTATACTAAGTTACTCTAAGCTATCACCTAGTTGTCTCTCTACTCTGACTTCTACTCTAATTCTACTGTCTCATGAATGTACAAATGAAGGGGGACTCCCCCTTTTATAGCTGGCCAAGTCCAACGGACGGCTCAGATTACAATCGACTGGATGGCCCAGATCGTGCCACCTCAGCCCTAAACAAGATTTGCCCTAAAAACCGCCACCAAGAGGAGTGGGGTAATAAATGAGCCATTAATGGCCACCACCTTCTAGAAGATTCCCGTTTGTAGACGTGTTCACATTGTTCTCGATCTTCTTCTCGACGTTGTTCTTCAACTTTTGGCATGGCATCCACGTTTTCATTTTGAAATTCCAAGATCACAATCTCATTCTTCTGCTTGATGAAGATTTTCTTCTTGATGTTGTTCCTCAACTTAGAAGTACTTGAGGACGATCTTCTTCTCTCCATCTTGAGCTTTGAAAAATTTTCTCCTTTGTCACTTGAGTTGGGCACATACCAAGTCTCAACACTTAGTCATTTTCTCCAAGTATTCGCTTCATCTCCTTAGGTCACCACCGTTTAGTCTCGATGTTCCACCTGCAAAACAAGCAAGGAGAGGAACATCAGAACACTTTACAATATAAATCCACTCTACTCACCTTTAACTTCCAAGGGTTCATCTATTTCCTCTAGCCAACTTTACTTTCTAATTCTTCATGCCTTAGCCAATTTTCCAACCCATCTTGCATTCTGCCTGGCGTACTTCACTTCGATATTTCATATGACTCAGACTCGAGAAAAAAAATGCTTTCATCAGGAATTTGATCAAGAATCATCCAGGCGATCACCTTCAAATTCATCCACCAAGGCAAATTTTATCTTGAAAACACGTTTTATTCCTTGCCTTAGAAAATTTTAAATTTTCCCTTAGGAAAATTCATTAACTTGGTGCCCATCAAAATCTCCATCCTAAACGCCTTGGCAAAGTGCAGAAGACTTTAAAATCCACTTCTCGTTGAAGATCTTCAGTACCCAGAAGAAAATTTTCTTCAGAACCTGTCGAATCCATGGGTATACAACGAACGGGTTCATTTAATTTTTCTGAATTTTGAACCTTAGAAAAAATAATTTCTCATCAAATTTATTTCATTTCTTCACCCTTGAGCGTATTTCTTTGCTCTGACTTGAAAATATTCATCAACCCTGTGAAGCCGGTATCACTGACTTTTCCACTGGCAACTTCATTCGTGCTTCAGGAAACTTTATCATCTCCCAACCATCTTAGGCACTTCTGAAGAAAATTTTCTTCTGGGTACTGAAGATCTTCAACGAGAAGTGGATTTTAAAGTCTTCTGCACTTTGCGTTTTAGGATGGAGAATTTGATGGGCACCAGGTTAATGAATTTTCCTAAGGGAAAATTTAAAATTTTCTAAGGCAAGGAATAAAACGTGTTTTCAAGATAAAATTTGCCTTGGTGGATGAATTTGAAGGTGATCGCCTAGATGATTCTTGATCAAATTCCTGATGAAAGCATTTTTTTTCTCGAGTCTGAGTCATATGAAATATCGAAGTGAAGTACGCCAGGCAGAATGCAAGATGGGTTGGAAAATTGGCTAAGGCATGAAGAATTAGAAAGTAAAGTTGGCTAGAGGAAATAGATGAACCCTTGGAAGTTAAAGGTGAGTAGAGTGGATTTATATTGTAAAGACCCACCCTAGCTGGTTGGTGTTCAAGTTATCATATCTTTCAGTGATTTTTGGTTGTTGGGTGATTTTGGAGTTGAATAAAATGAAGATATATTCAGTTCTTTGATGTGGGTTTATGAATTTTGGTGTGGTGTGCGGATTTTGGCATTGTGGTGTGAGTTTAGAGAAGATTTTCTGAGTTCTGAAAATGATTTTTCTGAGTAGCTGGAAAGCATAAAATTGCTCATATCTTTGAGAGACGGAAAGCTATCATTTTGGGTATTGTTCCTTTGCTCATCACAGCTGGGCGTCTTCTTTAGACTATTCATTTGTGGTGTTTGCTGAAAAACTAAATTTTGTGAAAAAATCACCCCTACAAGGAGGCCGTACCATTCCTCTTGACTTGGGGTTTCAAACTGAACTTAAATATGCCATTTGAGGCATCCTTGCATTGTCAAATGATTGCTTAATGAGAAGGGACAGTTTGGGATTGATTAGCACTTGTATTAGCTCTTTTTGTGAGGAGTTGGGATGTATTGTTGTTTGTTTGAAAGACTGAAAAGTGCACTGTTTGGACTATGAACAGGTCTGATATAAATTTCTTTAATCTGATAACTGTTTGTTAATCAAATCTCTTTGATATTGTAATTGAGTTAATTATATGCTTTGATGTAATGCAAAGATATACTCTTGCAATGCTATGATATTGTCAATGTATGCAATCATAATGCTGAATATTGAAAACAAACACTTCTACATTTCTGTCTATTTCTGAAAACAGAGCCCAAAAAAAGTTAGGGGTGACCATTACAGTATAGCTGTCCTTAGCAGCTGATTCTATGCATGTATGACCTTCTATGCAAATTATTCAACAAGTGATAGATTTTTGGATATGTTTGTATTCTTTGCATGTTTTATAGATCTTATAGACCATACACCCTACCATGATAGGGGGGTTTGAGGGGTATGAGTGACCAATAGCAAGAGCTTGTGAGGGAAATTTCTTGATCTAGTGATAGGTGACAAGCTCTAGCCTAGCTGCATGATGGAACCCAAATTAGTATGCCTGTAGAAAAATATTTAAGGCCATTGTGCATTGCGAATATTAGAGTGAGGCTCACATTGAAGACCGTGATGTGAAGGAACCACACAATGCAATAGGACATTGCCACCTATCACAAATTAACAAAATCTTTTGCACTTATACTCCGATGCATACATATAAGCACTAACAAACCAATTAGAGGATATCAACTCAGAACGAGGACAACACAACATTGAATGACTTAGCAGGTATGACTCTGCACTTAGGGACACATGGCTCAATATTACTAGCTCATGGTTTTGGCAAAAGGCTTCAAACTAAAACTCTGATGTGAAGGGCCCTCGTGATGCAATAAGAAATTGACATATGGAATGCCAATATGGACCTAAAGTCAAAGAACGATAGTGACCAGGAAACCTTAAGGAATAAAGCAAGTGCGGGCAATAGCAAGTTAGCGAGAACAAGGGGCCAGTAAGATGATGATATTCATGGGGACCAAGCTATAGACTGAAGTGAAATAACCTAGGCAACTAGTCAAGAATGGAATAGAATACTACAACAACAACACACATAAAGGGCCATGAAGCATAAAGGCTAGGGTTTTAGGATTTTAGCAAAGAAGTATAAGGGAAAATCTACAATAAACTAGAAAGGATACAACCCTAAGGACTTTATAGAAAAAATTGGAACACTCCAACAATGGCTCTTGTTTGGGGATGTATGTTCCAATGGGAGATAGTGAGGATCTAGAAAAATTTCGGGATGTAGACTACACACACACACACCCCAACACTTCACCATGGGTCAAAGACAACCATGGCTGCATGACACATAGATGAAGGGTGAGAAAACTATGCATGGACAAGAAATAAGATTAAGCTTAAGAGAAATAATGCTTCATAAATTGTCCATGCATTGGCAATTCTTGAAACTCTCCAATTAGACTCCTGATGAAATATGAATCCTCTCCATATGAGTTTTCAATAATGTATGATCCTAGCCATTTAATTTCTCATGTTTTTCCTTGTCTTGTGCTCTGGTATTCCATACTAGGACCATATCCCCAACCTCAAATTTTTTGATACCAACCTTCTTATCAAACAAGTACTTTTTTTGTTGCTACTTTTTGAAGTTAATAACTTGAGCATTCCTTCTAGTTTCATCAAGGCTAATCAAGTGATTTATCCTGCAAGTCATAGCATCATCAATTTCTTCATTGTACTCTTGTATAAATTTGTAGATTGTAGCAAGTTATTTATAGGCAATGTTGCATCGACCCCTTATACCAATAGACTTCTTTGGGGTAGTGATTGTAGTCTTCAATTGAGGCATAATTTGCAAGAGATCCGCCATCTTAAAAGGTACTATGGTCAGTAAGAATTGTCATATGATGTTTTGATCTAATTGGATTCTTGTGGTAGTACTTGTATTCTCATTGGAATACCGTTGTTCGTTTGCCATAGCTTGCTTAACTTCTGCCCTTGCATCTCTTTGTCATTCTTTCTTCATGTGTGGGTCCAAATATATTGGATTTTTGGTTTGTGCTTTGGTGATTGCTAAAACTTCATTGTTTTGCCCTTCTATATCGATCAACATTGGTCTCTTGGTCCCACACCATTTGCAGAGGAGTTAGACTTGTTTTGGTTACGTTGACAATCTTGAGCAAATTGTCCCCACTCATTGAATTGCTTACATTGGACACCCTTTGGAGTCATATTGTATTTTGTTCCTACTTCCAGTATTATTGTTGTTGAATCTATTATCGTTAGATCTTCTATCTCGATATCCACTTAGGGATGGGTTAGTGTTTTATGGTTTCAGTGGCATACTTGGTGGGGTAGTTTGTTCTTCCTATGTGAAGAGTACTTGTGTACTCCTAGATATCAAATTGTATGGGCACTCTTTAATGGAGTGTCCTAGGACTTGACAAATGTCACAAAATAACTTCTTCAGGCAATTGGTTTTAGCATGTCCTTCACATGTACATTCTATGCACCAAAGTTCTTTGCTCTCCTTATTGTTCTCTCTTTTTTTGCCTTCAACTCTTTCATCATCCAGAGCATATCTTTTCAAATTGCTTGTATTGTCCCAAATTCATCCTCATTACTATCGTCCAAGCTATTGTCATCTTTCGTTTTTCTTTTTCCTTGTGAGGACATTTTGTCTTCAATCTCTATCTCCGTTGCTTGATTATACGCTTCAATATAGGAAGATGGAAGCACTTCTTTCATTTCTTTTGTAACGAGGGAATAAGGCCTTCAATAAACTATCAGTTATTAAGGTTGTTCGTTGGTTCCTTCTCTAATTTCACCAATATTTCTTTCAGTCTTTATTTGTAAGCCCTTACATTCTCATGCTTAACCCGTTTTGTATTGTAGATCTCTACCACAATCTCATTGTCACCTCATAGCAATTTAAATTCTTCCTTGAAAGCTTTCTTTAATCTCTCCCAAGTAGTTTTGGCGATTCAATCGATTTATGTATATTAATTGATGGCTATTCCTCTTAAGGTTGTTGAAAAGAATCGTAGCCAATAGGCTCTATTTTCTTGGCCATTCATTGCCCAATTTTTTTCATAGGTCCTGCAATATCGTGCAGGGTCCTTCAAACCATTGCCTGTGAAATTAGGCAACTTTTTCCTTTCAATGCTCGAACTTGAGGGGGGAGTCACCATCCTTTTTTGATTCAACATCAATGCTTGGAATTGGCTTATCGAGGGTTTTGATTTACACACTCCGGTGCTTTACGCACTCTCGATCGCATGAGAATCCTCAACTCCTCATGCTTGGGTGTTTCATACAAGGTTGCCTTTAGTTTTATATGTTTTTGGCCTAGGAGTTTTAGGTTTGCATCCTTCAACCACCTTTTCTTTGATCAACAATTGTTCACTGCTTCCGATGTTATTCTTGGGTATAGAGTCTTCATATTCTACTCGCCATTCATCTTTATTTGTTGGTTTGTCTACTTGGTTAGAGAGATCAATCCATGCTTTGTCGAGTAAGGGTAGATGTCTTGCTATCTCTTGCCACTCCTTACTCGTATGGGTTCTTGTGGAGGAATTATTTATATTTCTAGATTGAGATTTTGATTTCAACTTGCTCTCCAACTTTGGCTTACGTGTCAACTCTGACTTTGTTCTCATCGAGAACTCTAACTTAGGAATCATACAGTAGTACTTTCCTAAGTGCTTCTCTTAATTTTCTCCTACTTTCTCTTTGTTCTAAGATCCTCAGGGATTGGCTTATCTCTTGTTTTGTTTTTTGACTACTTTTTGATAACATCTATTTTTTCAAGTATAAGAGCATTAATTTCTAGAGATCCAACATTGCTATGTTTTCCTCTCTTCTTCTCTTCAACTTTTGTCCTCGAAGCATTGGCTTATATGTTGTCTTTGTATTTGATGATCACGTTTCTCATGAAGGTCTTGAAGGATTATCCAATCTCTTTTGAACAATTGTGGCATATGATCAAGAAGAATTTCTACCTTCTCGCTTACCTTGAGGTTATTTTAGATGACCTCTTGTGGGATTTGCTTTCTCTTGGCTTCTACTTGTACATGCTCTTTGACTGACATGTTCCACAATTTTGCTAGGTCTTGGGTGAGTTCATCCTCGATTTCCTAGATCGACTCAACAAGTTCTTTAATCGGCCATCCCATTATTTTGTCATTTTAACTCGACTTCTTGAAGGGCAATGGTGCCAAATGTTTACTTGGTTTATAGTTAAGCAATTAACAGGGTAAAGTGTCATGTCCCCGCAAAGTTGAAACCTGCAAACAAGCCCAGATCGCTAAATCGATTCAAAGACATAAGGCATCAGCGAGATCATGAAAGGATACAAGTGTGAAAGGACGTGTTTATGGAAGAAAGCGATCACTTTATTGAATAATGTTGTCCGTCCAAACCATAAGACACCTCCCGTCAAATAAAGAGAATAACTAAGGAGATAATCGACAATTCACAAGGAATAATATTAATAAAATTAATTATTCCTAACTACAACTAAGAAGCATTAACAAAGGGCCATGTCCCTTGGCGAAGGGAGATCTTGGAAGGTTATATCCCTTAGCCCCCATCGGGATATAAAGGACAAATAATGCAAGGCAGAAGGGGCATCGATTGCTAGAAAGATATACATTAGTGAATAGAGGAAGACACTAGAGCACAACAAATAAAAAAGGGAACTCGTGCGATCCACCACAACAAACAGTTGTATCAGAAATATATACATAACTAGGAGTATATCAAATCTATCCTATATTCAGGTGTATTTTTGCCATTTATTATCTTACATCTATATAAATATGGTCCTGCATAATAAAGGAATATTAAATGCGTATTTTTTGCAAGTAATTGTTTACCTATGTATGCATATTGCTTATAAGATAATAAAGAAGGATTTCTTATGGTTGAATCAAAATTATGTTGACTGTCTAAAACCCACCTTGTGGGAAGGGCTAGGGGTGAAGTGGTAGGGGCCAAAAGAGCCCACTTGTGACCTCCGCCCAATCCCTCAAGAAGGGAGGGCTAGGAGTGAAGTGGTAGGAGCCAAAAGAGCCCACTTGCGACCTTCGCCCAATCCCACAAGGTGGCAAGTGTCTTTAGGGGCTGCGACATTGATGGGGAAAGTAGGTACAAGTCGCGAAGGGAGAGGGTTGTGGTATACATCCTCTTAGGCTTGGCATATGGCTTTGGGCGGACCCATCATGTCCCTTCTCCCAAATTGCTAATATGTTTGCATTGTTGATAATCTATGGATGTGATGCAATTGTCTAACCTTAACAAGCATATATACATATTTGCATATATTGTTCATGTGGTGAATGTAGGATTCCAATCCAAGATTACATCATTAAAGAGATTTATTTAATAAGGTGAATCCCTAACCTTAATTTGTTGCAATTTGTGATCAATAGGCGAATTCTAGGGCAAATCAAGATAGGGGACATTACAAGTGGTATTAGAGCATCTTTCCTGCCATCCTGTGAAAGTTGATGCAAAATAGCCAAAGGGCTCAAAGAGCTTTAGAAAGGGAAAGAAGGAAGCTTACAACAGTTAACACCACGAGCGAAGAAATGAGCAATGAAATGAGAACCTTCATGGAACAAACCACTCAAGCCCTCATGGAACAAAATGAGAGGAATGAAAGAACCACCCAACTACTCCTCCAAGCCATTCAAAATATGAGCAACAATAATGGAAGGGAAACTAGCTCTAATCACTTTGAGAACAATAACCCCATCTCCCCAAAGGTACCCAATACTAGGCCAACAAGACCTCCCTTCCTACCTAGTGAGGTGAGGAACACGCGAAAGAAGCAAACAAACCACCCACGAATAATGTGGATGGAATCGTGGAAGCATGCAATAGACTTGACCTTGAATTTAGGAGAAATGTCTCTTTTAAAGACTACTTTGATGCCAAAATGAGAGTCGCTCCTAAGAGAAAGAAATAGACAACACGACAAGGACCTAAAGGAAAGGGTGAGCAAGATAACTCTTCCTAGTTTTGATGGATCAGGAAAATTCATGGCACGTTCATGGGTTTGAAAATTGGACACCTATCTGTCACTAAGCCCAATGACGGAGGAAAATGCCATGAAGTTTGCAGTGCTCCATTTAACAGGGGTGGCCCACAAGTGGTGGTACCATGGCCTTATTACCCAAGGCCACCAACACATAACCACTTATGATGAATTCACTCAAAGACTTATCAAAAGGTTTGACCAAAAACACCCCGAATGGTACTTTAAAGAACTAACACAACTCAAACATGGAACAGTGGAAGACTATGCCATTGAATTCCAAAATTCGCCGTCATGTTACCCGAGATCTCTCAAGGAAGACTTACCTACTTATTTGTGGAGGGATTGAAGGAATCAATCAAGAGCATAGTAAGTGCCCTAGAACCAACCGATCTAGAAGAGGCAATTCAAAAGGCAATGAAATTTGAGAATAACCCATCAAAGGATAAGCCCAAGAACTTTAATACACTCTCCAAGTACTCGCATAAAGATGAAAGGCAAAAGAAGGAACACCGAGAAATACCTTGCTTTCATTGTAATGGGAAATGGGAACGTGGTCATGTGTGTCAATCCATGGGTGACCTAACAAGGAAGAATTTGTCCTTTAAGTGCAAAGAATTGTGGGAACGAGGCCACAAATGTGGAAAGGGGGGCTGTGCCCATAAGATAGAAGCAACCACCTAAGAGGACGTCAAAGAGAATCCTAGCAAAAGAGCAAGGTACGAAGATGAAGAGTGTGTAACTTTAGCCACCATCTTTCAAACTTCTAAACATCACCCATTTCGAATTTAAAAGCACCCTCAAAGGGCATAGGGTTATCACTCTCCTAGATAGTGGGGCATCCCACAATTTTATTGATGAGAGCCTAGTTGCAAAAAGAAAGTTGGAAACCATGAACTTTAAGGGATTTACAACAGCCACTACTATAGCAGCTAGAGTTCAATGCACTAAAATAGTTCCCTAGCTAGAAATGACCTTAGGGAAGCACCCCATTAAAGAAGATTTTTATGTGGTACCATTAGATGTTAGGCACTCCTTAGATATACTCCCTAGGATGCTTCATGTTTGACCTCCCAAACTTAACAATTCGCTTCCAACATGAGGGACAAGAAGTCACCTTGAAAGGGTTACCCAATGGATCTCCAGAAGTAGTTTCCTGCAAAAGAATGGAAAGAACTTTTAGACATGGGCAAGGAGAATGGGCTGCACAATATATGATCCTTGACAAGACCTCCTCACATGGCAAAACAATTCACATTGACATCCAACCAATCTTGAGCGAACATAAGAAAGTATTTGATGACATTCCACTAGGGCTACTCCCAAAAAGAGGATTTGAGCACACAATAGAATTGGAAGAGGGGGAAAAACCTGTAATTACCACACCATATCGACACCCCCACAAATTCAAGGAAGAGATTGATAAAACTATTAAGGAACAACTAGAAATGGGTCATATTCAACCTAGTTCCACCCCTTTCACATCATCCGTAGTACTAGTTAAGAAAAAGGATGGTACCATGAGAATATGTATAGACTATAGGGCCTTAAACAAGAAAACAATCAAGAATTGCTACCCTATACCAAGAATTGATGAATTAATTGACAAACTCCATGGAGCCAAATACTTCTTCAAAATTGATTTGCGATCAGGGTACCATCAAATAAGGATGAGGAAAGAGGACATTCGTAAAACCATCTTTCGATGCCACTATGGGCACTTCAAATTCTTAGTCCTACCTTTGGACTAACAAATTCCCTAGCAACATTTCAATCATGCATGAATCATATATTCGGGAAACAAATAAGAAAGTTCCTACTCTTATTTTTTTATTACATCCTTATCTACAACAAGACATGGGAAGAACATCTCAAACACATTGAGGAAGTCCTAAACATTTTGGAACAAGAATCCTTGTATGCTAAAGCTTCAAAATGCGAGTTTGGCCTAGAAGAGATCCTTTACCTCACAAGATCAATGCACAAGGGGTAAGTGTAGACAAAGAAAAAATTACAACAATTAAGGATTGGCCAAAACCCAAAACCCTAACCCAACTAAGGGGTTTCGTGGGACTATGCAATTACTATAGACGCTTTGTGAAGGGATTCTCCAAAATTGCTGCCCTACTCATAGACTTAACTAAAAAGGGAGCCTTTGTATGGAGTGAAATGTCTCAATAGGCTTTCAAAAGACTAAAAGAAGCAATGAGCTCATGCCCTGTTTTAGCCATCACTGATTTCAGACTACCCTTTGAACTGCAATGCGATGCATCCAGAGAAGGAATTGGAGTGGTCCTTATGCAAAATAAGCACCCCATTGCATTTGAAAATCCCAAGCTCACCGAGATTGAAAGACACTATTCAATTTATGATTAAGAGATGTTAGCTATCATGCACGCCTTAGCAAGGTTTTGTCAATATTTGGTTTGCGGGAAATTCAATGTTAAAACATATCACAACAGCCTGAGGTACTTCATCAATCAAAAGGACCTAAATGACAGACAACAAAAGTGGGTAAGCAAGATACAAGCTTATGATTTTGATATTGAGTACATGAAAGGGACAAATAATGTGGTAACAAATGCTTTATCGAGACAGCCCTACTTGAACACCCTAACCCGTATAGCTACGGATTGGAAGAATGATATCATCACAGAATGTGTCAAAGACCCTAGACTAATAATATCCTTCAAAGGAATTACTCGATATAGAGTACAAAATAGTAGAAGAGATTATCCTATATAAAAACAGGATATTCCTTGTGCCCAACTCAAAGATGAAAGAAAAAATCCTTAAGGAATACCACAACAATCCCTTAGCGGGCCACCAAGGGTACTATAAAACTTACAAACAAGTGCGGTAGAGATACTCTTGGAAAGGCCTCAAGAAGGATGTCCTAACGCATGTACAAGAATGCATTACCTGTCAAAGAAACAAGACTAAGCAAAGCCATCCAGCAAGACTTCTACTACCTTTGCCAATTCCCAATCAAAAATGGGAAAGCATCTCAATGGACTTTATAACAGGATTGCCTCATTTATGTAGTAGTAGATCAACTCACCAAGTATGCTCACTTCTTCACAATATCCACTGAATATCGGGCTCCACAAAAAGAGATCTTTGGATTACATGTTCTACCAAGGAACATAATCAGTGACCAAGACAGTGGATTCCTTAGCCAATTTTGGCAAGAACTCTTTCGATTAGCTAGGACTGATCTTACACCCAGTACAAGTAACCATCCTCAAATGAATGGACAAACGGAAATCGTTAACAAGTGGTTAGAGGGATATTTGAGGAATTACGTCACAGGCCAATAGAACACATGGGTAAAATGGTTGCATCTTGGTGAATATTGCTACAACAATACTCATCACATATCAATCAAGATGAGTCTATTCAAAGCATTGTATGGTTACGAACCAACCTCCTTTGAAAGTTTGATTTCACAAGAAAGCCGAGTACCAGGGGCAAAGGATATTGTGCAACAGAGCATGGACATCACGAACACCCTCAAGGATAATTTGCATCAAGCACAAAATCAGCAAAAGATCTATGTTGATCAGAACCGCATTGAGAGGACATTTGAGGTTGGAGAGTTAGTGCTCTTACGGCTACATCCATATAAGTAGTCATCCATCAAGATAAGTGGAGCATAAAAACTAAAACCCTGATTTTATGGGCCTTATAAGATCTTAAGGAAGATTGGTGAAGTAGCTTATGAATTGGAGTTGCCTGAGAATAGCCGTATTCACAACATCTTTCACATATCAAGACTAAAGAAAGTGTTAGGGCAACAAGTTGTCCCTTGTTTAGAGTTACCCCTGCTTGACGATGAGGGCAAGCTAATCTTGGAACCTGAAGCAGTTCTCAATATGAGAGAGAAGCGATTAAGGAATGAGACTATCCCCGAGTTTTTGATCAAATGGAAGGGTTTACCCGAGGAGGATGCTATATGGGAGAGTGAAGAAATCTTCAACCATCCAAATCTGAAATTGCTTGAGAACAAGCAAATTTGGGAGGGGAGAACTGTCATGCCCCCGCAAAGTTGACCGCTGTCGGAACATACTGCAACTAAACTGATCCGTCTTCTACCAGCTTGCAGATGTAGTGACAATGAAGCTCGACATGCTTGGTACGTTCATGGAAGACTGGATTTTTGGCCAGTTTGAGCACCCCTTGATTATTAGTGTACAAGGGAGAAGGTCCTGCTTGTGACATGTGCATGTCAGAAAGCATCCTGTGGAGCCAAACTGCCTCACATGCTGCCTTAACTGTTCCTCGATATTCAACTTCAGTCGAGGAAAGAGCCATTGCCTGCTGCTTTTTGTTGGTCCATGTTACAACACCTGTACCCAAACTGAATACATACCCAAAAGTGGATTTTCTGGCATTCGCTGAACCGGCCCAATCTGAGTCTATATAACCAATTAGCTTTGGATCCTTGCATCTGCCATACAAAATGCCATAATCTGAAGTGCCCTTCACATATCGTAGCACTCACTTCGCTGCAATCCAATGATCAACTTTTGGAGCTGTCATGAAGTGAGAAATGTAGCTCACGGCAAAACTGATATCAAGTCTAGTAGCAATGAGGTAGATGAGACTGCCCACTAGTTGCCTGAATGTTGTCTCATTGACTGTAGGTGAATCAAATATGGCTAATAACTTCAGCCCCTTCTCCATGCGTGTGGAGGCAGGTTTGCAATCTTACATTCGAAATTTGTCAAGCAGACTACCAACATATTTAGACTGAGAGATAAAAATGCTACCAGTGGTCTGCCAAACCTCAATACCCAAATGGAGAAGCCCCAAATCTGTCATGTCAAAAGCTTGACACAAATCCTGTTTGATTGTTGCAATCAAATGTGTTGAACTCCCAGTAATGATCAAGTCATCAACATAGACAACAAGAAACAAAATATCATCACCAAAGTGCTTGACATACAAATTAGAGTTAGAAGGGCTGCGTTGAAAACCATGATCGACCAAGTACTGATCAATCTTGATGTACCATGCCCGAGGAGCCTATTTCAGTCCATAGAGTGCTTTCACGAGCCTACACACTTGATGTTCTTTGCCGACAACCTTGAAACCAAGAGGCTGCGTCATGTAGACCTCTTCCTGCAACTCACCGTTGAGGAAGGCACTCTTGACATCCATCTGATGAATTGTCCATCCAAACTGGACTGCAATAGCAAGAAGAAGACGAATTGTGCTCATTTTGGTAGTAGGAGCAAAAGTCTCCTCATAATCAATGCCCTCCCGCTGTGTGAATCCTCGAGCGACCAATCTGGCCTTGTATTTATCCAGAGTACCATCGGCATGATACTTGGCCTTATAAACCCATTTGCAACTGATAGGTTTCTTCCTAGGAGGAAGATCAAAAAGAACCCAAGTGTGATTCTTCAGAAGACTATGGTATTCTGTCTCCATAGCCTTTTCCCATTCTGGAATTCCTTTAGCATCTGAATATGTCTGAGGCTCATTGATGTTGTGGATGTTGGCCATAAGAGCAAAATTGATTGTGTTTTGTTGCTTGCTCTTTCTACGAGCTGATTTTCCCTCAATGAGTTCATCATCATGAAGATCGACGATAGTCACCCACCACTTAGGCCGGAGAGTAGAAGTACCAACATCTGGAATGGGAGAAACATCTCCTGGGATTTCTGGAACAAAGTCATCTGGATGTGAATCCTGAGGAAAATCAGATGGTACTAGATCATGATTGGTAGACTCCTCATCTTCAGAGTCAAAATGCTCTGAAGCCCTCCCATCAGGGGAACCAAGAGGAAGACGAACACCCTCATCATAAGCCTTCATAGGTTGATCCTCAGGACTGGTAGTAGGAAGAAATGGACTAGTAGTCTCATCAATCACATCACGACTGAATATTAGACGATCTGTCTCCATATCAATCAACCTGTATGCCTTGTGATTGTCGCTGTCTGGCTCTTGGAGTCCAACTTGGCACGCGTGTATGGAATCCAGACATGAGCTATAGAACCAAAGACTTTCAAATGGCCCAGCATAGGCTTACGTCTTGACCAGGCTTCTTCAGGAGTCATCTTCTTGACGGCTTGTGTAGGTGACCAATTTAGGAGGTAGACTGCAGTATAAACTACTTCAACCCAGTATTTCTTAGGGACATTTCTATACTCCATCATAGAAAGAGCCATTTCAGTAATGGTGCGATTCCTACGTTCAACGACACCATTTTGCTGAGGGGTGTATGGTGTGGTGAGTTGGCGCCTAATGCCATGTGTAGCACAAAAAGTAGAGAAGTCAGTTGAACAAAACTCGCCCCCAATTATCTGACCTTAGAGTGACAATCTGAGAATCTGATTCTTTCTCAACTAAGGCCTTATACTGCTGAAATGTACTGTACACATCTGATTTATTTTTCAAAAAATACACCCACATTTTTCTACTGAAATCATCAACAAATAATAAAAAGTACCTAGACCCAGTAACAGATGGAGTGTTCATTGGTCCACATACATCAACGTGAACCAATTGAAGTACCTTGGAGGCTTGCCAAGAATCACCATCCGAGAATGGTGTCCAATGTTGCTTCCCAGCTTGACAGGCTCCACAAACTCCATGATTTTTAGTTTGGATCTTAGGTAGACCAACAACCAAACCCTCCTGAGACAATTGAGAGAGATAGTGCACATTCAAGTGCCCATAACACCGATGCCAAAGTTTGCTAATGGAAGTACTCCTGGCTACTAGAGCGTGCTCTTGAGAATCACCAGAATCAGTAAGTCTATACAGACCATGATCCTCAAGTCCCATAGCGATTGTAGTACGAGTCTCCCTATCAATTATGATGCGGGTGGACAAATTGAAAACAACATCCAACTGGGGAGAATGCCTCATGATCTGGCTGACGGAGAGAAGATTATGTTCCATGCCTTGAACATAGTAGACATCGAGAAATATTAAATGTCTCCCTCCAGAGTGAATCTGAACATTGCCCTTACTAGCAACTGTATACTCATCTCCTCCTCCAAAGATCACTGAATCAGTGAATGGTTCATATTTGGTGAACCAATCTCGACGATGAGTAAAATGCCAAGAAGCCCCTGAATCAATATACCAGGCAGAAGATTTTACTGGATTTGCAGTTCTTTTGGCCATAAAAGCATAAAATGCAGATTCTTTTTGCCCAAAGTGCTTTGCGACATTTGCCTTTTGTTGAGATCCTCCCTGCTTCTTTTGTTCAGAAGCCAATTGAACCCGACAATCAACCTTCATGTGACCATACTTATGACAATAATTACACTGAATGTTCTTTTTCTTCTTGTTGTCCTAAGAAGAACTAGAGCCTTTCGGCTGATAAGATTGAGCCTTACCTTTGTTCTTGGCAGAAAATTTGGCAAAGAACACTTGCTCTGTGGAGGTGGAACTGGTACTGCTTTCAAACTGTTGTCTCCAACGATCATGTTGCAGAAGCCTCTTACACAAGTTTGGAAACTTCAAATCAACATTTGTTGAAATAATATTTAGTCTTTCAATGAAATGCTCATAAGATTTTGGCAAACTCTTCAAAGTAATGACAACCATGTCCTTTTCCTCCATTGTTCGACCAATTGCCTCCAACTGATCACAAATGTCCTTAATCTTTGTCAGATGTTCCTGTAAGGACATTTTCTCATCCATCATGATGGAAAAGAGCATGTTCTTGAGAAAGAACGCTCTACTCTTGTCAGAGGTTTTATGAAGGGCCTTCAAATGATCCCAAATTTTCGTAGCAGTTTTGCCAGATGGTACTTGCTCATTTGTGACTGAGAGTTTGATGAGCATGACAGCTTCCCGATTGCGCTCATCCCATTTGTCCTGATCCTTTCCAGCAGTGGTAGGACATGTAGACGTGCCAAGAACAACTGCATCAAGACACCAGTATTCAAAGATAGTCAGCATGCGCTTCTTCTAGGTGTTGTAATTCTTCCCATTGAACTTCTGGTTACTTTTGAGCATTATATTTGTCAGAGATGCCATC
Source organism: Sequoia sempervirens (assembly GCA_007258455.2). Taxonomy (NCBI): domain Eukaryota; kingdom Viridiplantae; phylum Streptophyta; class Pinopsida; order Cupressales; family Cupressaceae; genus Sequoia; species Sequoia sempervirens. The sequence continues at coordinate 244,472,138 of VDFB02379711.1, forward strand.
ACTGACGGCGAGGTCAACCTGGTGAAGGCACGAATCGACAGATGATAACAGAGAGTTTTTACAAAACCCTAGCCGCAGAATATAACAAAGGGTATAAACCCAAGCCGTAGGAACAAAATAAACACCCAGAAAATTTTAATGCAAACCCAAAAATATTTAATAAAAACCTAGAAGGATTTGATGCATAAAATTGAAAACAGCGGAGTATAATAGAGGATTTTTACAAACCCTAGCCGCAAATAAAAACCACAAATGTCTAGGGACCCAAATTTTTTTATAAAAACCCCACAAAAAATATGTAGGTGAAATTTGATACCGACCACAAAATCCGAAGATTTTGATAAAACCCTAGTTGGCTGGAGCCCTAGCAGTCTTGAGTCGAGTTGTGAAGAAATCATGCCACAATCTGTAGACAGAAAATCTCAGAAAATTTTGGAGGAAAGCCTAGTTCGCGGGTTGAACAGTCGCGAACAGAGAAAAAATGCAGGAAAATCATTGGAACGCCGTCGCAATCATAAAACAGTTGCAAAAAACCCTATGCTGGTGTCGCTCAGAACCCAGAATACTCATAAAAATCGTGTTTGATCTCTCTGAAAGTTTGCAAAATCGTGTTTTAGGAAACACGGGCCCAAAGAAAAAAGACTCTGCAAACAAATTGTGGTTGTCACAGCTCAAACCCTACGCGCAGGTTTTGTTAAAATCGAGGCCTTCAAAAAATGCGTCTACAAACAAAACGCGGCTGCAAAACAAGTCACGAACCATACTGGAAAATGAAAAATGCACGTAGACAATATACACAGGTCTACATGCGAACTCATAAACCCTAAAACGCGTCCAAAAACCTTTGAAAATCGCAGCCTTGAAAAAAACGTGTTCAAAACAAGAAATCGCGACCTCACAGAGATGCAAATCTGCACAAAAAGACCTGCAAATTTGCTTTAGAAAAAAAAATGCGATTTATCTTTTGCACAGAGCCCTCCCAGAAACCTTCAAACACGCACCCAAGTTGCATACATACAAATCACAACCAGGAATTTGTAGCAAGAGGGTCGAAAATTTAAGTGAAAAAATACTCACGAAAATCTCTGTGAAAAAAATCAATCTTCAGAAACTTAAAAAATTTCTTTCGAAATTTTAGAAGACTATTTTTTTTTTGTCACCTGGACTCTGATACCATGTTCTAAAAAGAACTTGTAATTCTATTACTTGCTTGCTACTTGCTTGCTATAGCAATTACATAGCACTGTAGACATTTATGAATCTAGCTACTTCAACTACCTACAACTGTAGACATTTAAGATGTCTAACAACCTCTACCTAATTAAATTATATTATTGACCATTAACTATATAGAGATATATTATTCTAACACAAAAGAGCCCACTTGTGACCTTTCCCCAATCCCTCAAGAAGGGAGGGCCAGGGTTGAAGTGGTAGGAGCCCAAAGAGCCCACTTGCGACCTCCGCCCAATCCCATAAGGTGGCAAGTGTCTTTAGGGGCTGAGACATTGATGGGGAAAGCAGGTACAGGTCGCCAAGGGAGAGGGTTGTGGTATCCATCCTCTTAGGCTTGGTATATGGCTTCAGGTAGACCCATCATGTCCCTTCTCCCAAATTCCTAATATGTTTGCATTGTTGATAATCTATGGATGTGATGCAATTGTCTAACCCTAACAAGCATATATACATATTTGCATATATTGTTCATGTGGTGAATGCAGGATTCCAATCCAAGATTACATCATTAAAGAGATATTTATTTAATAAGGTGAAACCCTAACCCTAATTTGTTGCAATTTGTGATCAATAGGCGAATTCTAGGGCAAATCAGAATACGAGACATTACATAAAGTAAACAGACTAAGTTACCAGGTTCTTCTCTTTTGCCTCCCGTACCGGTGTGGGTACGATTCTAGTCCTGGTTCTTTGTTGGTTCTTCTTTGGGTTCTCCTAAGGTCCTTCCCGAGTTTCCGAGGACCCTAGGTGAACTTGGTCCGAACCTAGGGGGACCCAAGGGTTCCCCCAAAAAATCAAAAAGAGTAATTTTTTAAGTTAACAAGAAACAAGTAGGTAATTGGTGTAGTAACAGGAAATGCCAGCTTTTTGGAGACATTGGGTATGGTTTGCTTTTAAATGTTGTAACATGCCCATTTGTTCTACACAATAATTTTCCTATGTTTAACCCACAAGTGAATAGTTTATCTTGTTAGTTTTATGATCAGATTAGATAAGCATGAGAGAGCCAGGAATCTAAGTGAAGAGAGGAGGTTCCAACACCTTTCACCGAATAGCATGCATCATCTCCAATTATGACTTGAACACTTGTATCACACTCCACCAAATTTGAAAGACGTTCTCTAAATCTAGTAATGTGACGAGAGGCACCACTATCAATCAACCACGTGTTACTATCTGTTGGAACATTGCTTGATAAGGCATAATAGAATAGAAATCCACTTGACTCCTTTTGAGGAGAGATCTCGCCCACATCCACAACTGAGGCATGTTGTTTAGGTCTAGTTGGACAATCTTTTGCATAGTGACCAAACTTGTCACATTTGAAGCACTGTAAGTGGGAAAGATCCTTCTTCTTCTTAGATGCAAGAGCACCATTCGATCTTCTATCTCTATTCCTCTTGAAGTTTCCTTTCTTCCCTTCTCTCCCTTTTCTTCTTAGAAGATTGAGCGGCAAGCACATGAATCTCTTCATTAGTAGAACTTTGCCCATTGCCTCTTGCTGCTAAGCTTGACTCTTCTTGAATGCAATCTGCCCTCAAGCGATCAAACTTAGGTAGCTTTGATCTCCCACTGATACCTTGGATAAATGGCTCCCAAGATTGAGGAAGACCATTAAGCGCCAACATAACCAAGTCCTTATCATCAACCATATGCCCAATGGTAGAGAGCTGATCTCTCAACTCTGTGATCTTCATGAAGAAGGAGATGACAAAATCTCCTTTTGCCATCTTGACATGATGAAGTTGTTGCCTCAATGCAAGAGCTCTGCTTGTATTGTTGATCTCATACATTTCCTTCAAGGTCTTGAACATTTCCTTTGCTGTCTTCAACTCGGAGATGACCGACACAAGGTGGTCCTTCATGGAGTCTACCAAAATCTTCTTCGCCTTAGTGCAATTCTTCTTCCATTGAGACTTCTCATTCTCATCGGAAGGTTCTGGAATTTCGCTCTCCACGAACTCAGCAATCTCATTTTCTTCCAATGCAAGCATTACTCTAAACTTCCAAGATGTGAAATTGGAAGCACCTTCAAGTCTATCTTCAATCTTAAGCCCGTTCACCATTTTCGAAGATAAGATAGACACAAGAAGATGATAACAATAATGGAAGATAATGCTGCTTATGTAAATCTGATCACGATATTTCTTAAACCCGCTCTGATACCATGTTAGTTTTATGATCAGATTAGATAAGCAGATTTTTAATTCAAATTCAAACAAATAGACACAGCATATACCTTGGGAAAACCCTCCACTTGAGGGAGAAAAACCCAGCAACAATATATCACTTATATATTGAATATGAAACAATAAACTCCTTTACAATGAGGCCGATTATGAGGCCAAACAACAACACCAATATGATGCGATCTCTTGAAGACAATACAACTCTTTTGATGAGTATATCGGCCTCCTTTATAAGCTTCAACCTGCTCTTAGAGACATTAGCACTTGCATGAAACTCGAACTATGAATAATGAATATAATACAATGAATGAGCATCACATATATATATACAAGGGAGAGAGATCGCGTCCCTTCAAGGCATCATGTTGGCCTCCAATAAAAACGTTATGACTCCAAGAGAGGTGGCGGATGAGAGAAGTCAGCCTCTAGTAATTATTTACCAATAATTAAACATTAAATGATTTCTCAAGTGAAGTGCCTCTTCACTTTCATATTGACTTAAATAAATTGAATAGCCGATAGGCTATATTAAATTTATTTCTTCAATGCCGTGGCTGGAAGGATGAGGCCCGAAGCTGTTCTAACATCAACATATCCATCTAACCTTTAAGAGCAATAAATTTTTTATTTTCCTTTGAATAATAAATGCCCATTTGAAAATATTTCAAACTTTCTTATTGCATGCAAAAGAATTCCCTTCATAATTCAAATAATGACGATACATAATTTCCATATGACATTTCATATTTACAATCCCCATAAAATGGATACTAGATACATACATAGCTTAAACAAGCTTACAGAATATATGTAGTACAAATGGTCCAAGAAGTCCCCCCTCGAATCTTTGGCTGCCAACTGATGAGGAGAAGCATCACTCAAGCACTTTTCCGCAAATGACTCTATTTCAAAAAATATAGTCTCAACAATAAATGTCTCTATTCAAGAGCATATCAGCAATAAACGAATTCCATCAGAAGTATAATCGCTTCAATAAATGACTTCAATCAAAAGTATAGACTTCAACAATAATTGACCCGAATCAAAGAAATAAACAACAATCAAATGATCATTCAATTCTTATAGGTTAATCCCAACCTATTCAATCCATAATCAAGTAAACATTCCAACCAAATAGGTTATTCTCAACCTAGGCTTTCATTCGAAAGTAAAGTAACGATCAAGTGATCAATCAAGTATAGATTATCAATATGGTTTGCATGACATCACTTCCTATTGACGATGTTATATCTATCATACCATCATTACCGTTGTATTTCTAACCTCGCTTTTCATAAAGGTTTACCTATTATTATAAGCTAACCAAGTCAAGTTATCTCAAGACATCGAAATATCCCACATTTCACGTTTCGCATTTCATTCTACATACGTTTAGTATAGACTAACTACATATAGTCTAAATAGAAACACCATCATATAAATTCCTATATAGGGTATATAAATGTATTAACCTAATAAATAGGTTCCACCAAAGTAAGTAATAACCAAGAACATGCAAGCATAACAAGCTTCTCAACAAACATAAAAGATATTCTTTTCAAACATGGCAACATAAATAAACAATCTTTCCAATCATAATAACAAGGAGTAGAAATCAGCATGCCTGTTTAAAGCTCCAACCGATTATTCTTCCCTCCTAGCATATTGGTTCAAGCTCACTTGCAACCTCCTCTAAGTACAACCCAAAAACCTCTACTTGCTTCTCACCAAATCCTTTAACAAAACCAAAGTGATACAACAAAACAACTCTCTCACTAACTCTCAACTCACTTTGCATCGGAATTGCAGCAGAATAACACAAGGAAATCAGACTGATAAGTGTAACAATTGGTAGAATGAGCACCTCTATTTATACTAATTTGTGAGGCGACTTGATATATGGAACAGCAGGCTTAAAACAAGTTTCCTAATTCGAATTCCTTCATAAAATGCTGCCAAGTTTGCACTTGACTGAGTCTCTATTCTATTTGCAGGCACATGTGTATTTCAAAGACTTCTTTTACATTTCAAACACTAGCAAATATGGCGTCACCTCTTTATGTTTGGTGCCACAAACATAGCGCAGGCTTTGACATATTCCAAAGGTTTCCAAACAGCATTTAATTCCTTCTCAAATGTTTACACGGCAGCAAACAAACTCCTATGTGCTACATTCAAAGTTTGACTTGGTCTCTCATACTTATGTGCTGGTTGCTATGTCTCTAAAGGCTGCACCATATGTTATAATATGTGCTTCTTATATTCCTTTTGCAATGTATACTTCATACATGATTCATAGTCTACATTGACTTAGTCGTGTGTTTGCTTTACTCATTTACTAAGCTCTTTTGAATGTCAAGCTCCATATTCTACACGTTGCCATTAACTCTTTCCTATCGCTGGCATTTATTAACTTTTGCGTTGGTGATACTGCTGTTCCCTTGGCGCATTATATGCGCAGCAGTATGTTAACATAACTTTGGCTCTTACATGAGCCTTTCACCTTTATTAGAATTGCGCTATTATAAGTATTAGATTTAAGTGCTTATTTACTTCATGCGCAGCAAGTATGGTTTAGCGTTGGCCTCAATATATACTGGCTTTTATTAAGCGATACTCTTCTTTATGGTGGTGCCATACATGTGGCTAAACTCATTTCTCATTGTTTTCAATGTATATATTAATATATATATAAATATTCATATATATATATATATTAACATTCATAGATATACGCATATTAAAAGCATAGGTCGATATTCAAATACATTAACTACTATATATATATATATATATATATATTCACCTATATAAGTCGGATATATAACCATTTATGTATTTGCATATATATATATATATATATATATATATACATGCCACATCACCTTTCAATATGTCGACCCGTATATGTATCGGTATTTATATATATATAATATATACATATACATATGACAAATGATTACTCACACATTATTATGTGTGCATCATCGACAATACATATATACACGTATAATTAATATATATATGTACCCACACACACAAGGAAGGACTTCTACTCGACATCGAGGCAATCACATAACCCCAATCACGAACATCCACAAAACAAGATTATAGCCAAAACCACAATCAATCAAAGATTACCAACAATCTTACCAATATATCCAAGACTTTGACTAAGGGTTTTACTCATCAAATCCTAACTGACTTGGCTCTTTTAAACCAATCTAGGACGTGAGTATGTGAATGCTCAGTTAGGCTCATAAAAGGTTACCAGACCAAGCTCCTCTCCTGAGTGATACTTCCCCTCTCTTTGGAGGTTCGAACCTGTTCCTGCATTCAGCTTAGTACAATAGTTAGCCATTCTCATGAAATCCACTTGCATTATCAAAGCATTAACGTATTCACATTGCAATACATATTTACCCATCGCATTTCCTATCAGTATAGAACATAATCATACCTTCAAAAGCAATAACGTCATAATGCATATTCAGTATTTCATTCTCCTACTAAACATATCAAAGTTCTGATAAACATTTATCATCATATTACTTACAAGGTAAAAGTAACTCAGTAACTAAGAGACGGGGTGTAACAAATGTGTATGTATATGTATGTATTTATGTATGTATGTGTATGCATATATGTATATGTATGTATGTATGTTATATGTGTATGTATATATACATACATATACATACATACATACATATATATTCTCGTACCCGTACCCAAGGAAAAAAATCACCATACTCGTACCCGTACCTGTATTTGCTCTTGTACTTGAACCAGTAACTTAATAAACATAGTTATTCATGAAGAATTGAACTAGATAAGAACATACTGGACAACATATGAAATGAGAGAGAGTATAACAAATGCATTTTTTTCATCAATGTTCTTCATACAAAATTTGGGATCAGGAACATCTTTGCACAATGCGGTTAGTTGTCCTGACTAGAAGGAAACATTTAAACTTGCTGACGGTTACTAAGAACTTCCGAACTGTTGGCAACTACCCAAAACTACTCAACCCAACCGACGAGGCTTAATTATTCTTGTCAATTGTACAACATAACAAAAGTAAACTAATATGTAATTTATCTATGTACAATGAGCTGAAGCAATGATGTTGTCGGTTGACCTGATTGTGAAAGTATATTGCTGCCATAAGCCTACCAAAATGTTCAACAATATAAGGATTGTATGCCTTTCTTATGTCACCTGCCAATTTTCGTGATTTCCGCTTGTGAGGGAAAATACACCTCACATAAATGCTCTAGGATAGACAAATTAAATAATAATAATAAATATAGAAGCCTAGGATAAATAGTCGGAACTCAACTTGATAATGCAATAAACACTAAAATTAATGTGGGAATTAAATAAAATAATTAAAAGGTACTTAGCTCTATATTCAACATAGATTTTGACTTTGCTAGGTATTGCAAATTGATTTGCCAGGGTATCAAAAAATCAGGGCATGTCAGACAACTGTTGCAAAAGTGAAAATTGATTGTATGACCGTTTGGTTCACTTCCACAAGTGCGGAGCTGAACATTGAGTCCTAGATTTGAACATCTTTGGTTTGGGCTTGTGTAACATTGTTCACCTCTGTGTCTGTGACTAGTAACAATTGATTGGCAATGTTCAAAAAACACCTTGGTCAAACATCTAGGCAAGCCAATTCAATGATGATGAACAAAGATTGAAAGAAACATGCAAGCATGTAGAATAGGATTCTAATGCAATGTTGAAGTGACAATATTTTGCTAGATGTGTGCTAGATTCTTTTATTTCCTTGGCAACTCCTAAATGATTCAAATGAGTTGAGTTAGTCCTCAAATACACCACCCTAGCATGCAATTTGAAATAATTCATGCTTTAGTTGGCTAGTAAAGGAGGGAAGCATGGGCCCTGTTTAATAATTCAATTTTAAAATTTTGGGGTTCTGATCCACGGGCATGGAAGTGAATATGGTCAATTTTGTACTTGCAAATTTTAACCAAGATGGTGAATGGTAGATGGAAGGCTAGGATAAGGTTATTTTTTGAATTCCACACAAACTTGCACACGAGTCCATTTTTTATAAGGATAAGGTAGTTGCCATGGGTCCAAAAACATGAGGGAGAATTGCATGAGTATGTGATCCTCACTATTATACTACTGTATAGTGGACTATTAAGCTACTAACCACACAAAATAATCAACCTAATGAAAATTGTACTTGACCAAGATAGTTAAGGACTTAGACTTGTTCTAGGAAAATTGCATTTTATTATTAGATCCAGGAGACTCCTATTAGATAGGGCATCTCTTAATTAGGCGTATTCTTGAATAACTTTAGAAAGCTTACTTTTCCCACTCCTACCTTCTTAATAAAACAATTAATAAGATACTTCCAATTATGTATATGGTTTTGCTTTGAGCTTCCCAATGTCCTGCTAGTATGGGTTATGTTGGGACTCAAATTTGCATTTGCTTTTTGGCTTGAGTCCCTTCCCCTTTTGTGCCTTAGCCATATTTTCCCAAGTTTATAACCGATCGAAGATATCTAATCTGGGTGGTGCTTTTCTAAATTCCTCAACACAGTTGGGTAGAGCATGAAAAATTAGGCCTAGTTGCTTTTTGAAGTTTTGCAAAATTTGCTAAAGTGTGAAAGTTATGCCTTTGCGGGTTTTCCCCTTCCAATCGGCCTAAGTGCAGTTCAAATGCCTTTTCCCGCATGGTGCATTTCAGTTGGGTTTACCCACAAATGTCAATTTAGTTGTCAGTCCTCGCAAAGGGTAGAATGAGGGAGAAATTGGCTATGTTAGTCTGGTGGGAATCTGACGGTCTACTGAACCTCCTCTTTGGCTTGCTTTTATCTAGTTCAGTTAAGTTTTTCCACGTCCTTTAGCTTTCCAGGCTATTGGCTTGCTACCGTTCGCTTGTGAGCTTTTGGGTTGGTCGCTAATCCTACGAAACTTTGGTGTTGAACCAAATAAGTCTATTTTCGTTTGGATCAGTTGAATTCGTCCGCAGTTGTGTAAAATTTGTGCCTAACCAGCTTTGCGAGCATTTCCATGTGAACCGTCCTAATTCTAGTTGGATCTCCACATTTCCTTGTGCTCTTGGATTCCCCACAATGATCTGTTGTTGCTGAACTTTGCATGCTATGTGGATGTTATCCACATACCCCTTGAAATCCCCTAGTGTCTAGATGATGCTTAATTTTCCACAACCATCCTAAGTGTTTGAAAATGACAAATGACAAAGTGTTATGGTGCCTTGCTCGCAGGTCCTATGGGACAATCAATCAATGTTGGGTGTCACACAAAGCTTGAACTTGAGGCTGCACCAAAGTTCCAAATTTTGGTTAAGTATAAAAATTGTAGAAGACTTCTTATATTGTAGAAGAAGAGTTTAATGGGTGCTTGTGTTTCAAGTTTGGTGGAGTTTGGAGTTATTTTCAAACATGTAATATGGTTGCAAAATTTGAGCTCCCATTCAAACCTGTGGAACTTCCTTATTCTACTGAACTTAATTTGGTTCCCCTTCACTTTCAAATCTCCACAATGTTCATTGAGCTTGATTTTCCCACATAATTCCTTTTGTGGACATTTCCCATTCATTTGAACTTCCACTTCCAAAATTCTCCATTTGGTTCAGATGCCTTTGTCCACAAACCTGTTCCATCCCATTTTCTCACATTTGTACATTGATGATGTCTTGCTAATGTCATCCCACATTGTTGACATCATTGGTGAAATTTTTCATTTGAATTGGATTTTTGCCTACAATTGGTGGGTTCACTTGGTTCTTTCCGCATGGTTCACTTGGCCAACATTTTTCTGCAGAGGTGTAGTTGACGATCATTCTCCTGCATTTGTTCTGACTAAGTTATCAATTCGAGTTCCAATTCAAGGGTTCGATTCACGAGATTGGTCAATTTTTTTTGGGGGTTGGGTTCGTTTCGAATTCGTCAATACAAAAACCTATAAAAATCAGAAATACATACACACCATCATATTAATAGTCAAATAACATAGCAAAATACACCACTATATTAATAGTCAAATATTAGTCAAACTTGAATGTCATGATATAGATTAAAGTAAAAACAATTAAAAATAATAATGTCAAGTGTCAACAATCAGCCATCATTGATCAAATATCATATGGGTCATCAAAAGTATCATCACCATCCATATTAGATGATGTATGTAGTGGTAAATTAGAAGAACCACAAATAGTGCCACTAGCTCTAGCACTGCCATTACCACTAGCATTGGCACTAGCAATCTCATGCTCACTAGTTGGCTCATAGTCATTGTCAACATCAAATGCAGCAAAGTGGGCTGTGGAAGCATCCAAATCAATACGTTTTGGCTTGGTATCCCACTTCCTTGTGCCCCCTTCTTTGTAGCCACTTTGTGTGTAAGCAACCACAAGTTTGAATGCACATTCACCAAGTCATCTGCCTTTCTTGATTGTAGTCTATTGCGCTTTATTGAGTGGATGAAGGAGTTTGTGCTCCAATTCCTCTCGGATGAAGATGAACTAGCAACGTATTAAGACCAAATTAGAGAGTTACGAGTTACAAAATTAAAAAATTAAAATATAAATAAAACTTAAAAGATTTTTTTTATAAAACTTACTAGTGATAAAATTTTGATTGCAAGAAGTTTTAGGTACATTTATGATTGGCCATGGAAGTACCACCAACTATGAGCATTGACCATGTACTTGTCCCAAAGAGAATCAAGACCACAGTCGTTGGAGCATGCAAAACCCATGAACTCGACCCTCACTTCATCTCGTCTATCATGATCAATGAAGAGTTTGTGAAGTGTTGCCTTCTACTCTTGAGCGACTTCAACATCTTTATATGGGGCAACTCTTGTTGGCTGTAATATTCCCCCTTAAATTTTTTCCAATTTTATCAAAACAAGACTAGTACAAACACCATTCATTAGCGTTAGCTCTAAAGATAACCAGCTTGGAAAGTAACCCTTCACAAAGAATGTTCACCAAGATCCCAATGTGGGCAAGGTGATAGCGTATGGTGTCGGGGATTGTTAGCAATTGGAAAGAAATACAATGCTTGCTAGGTGGCTAGCCGAACATGAAATGAAAGTAAATGTTGGAAATACAAAGTAGGCGGATAACCGACCATGTAAGCTCTACCACTTATTCAACGGGAGCGATTATTACAAATTATGAGGCAGCAAGCCAGCCATGAATCCTCACTACCACTTGTTCAATGGGGGGAATTTATTAAACTTAAAGTGTTGGAAATTAAAATGGTTCAACCACTTATCCAGTGGGAGTTTAAAACAGAAATGAATTGCAGCAAAGAATAAACAGCTGTTAGTACTACTAAACCAGCTTTACAAAGATATAGTTTTCAACTGCAAATACATAGAAATATGCTTCCAAAGCCCACCAAGAGTTAAGAGTAATAAACCTCTAACAATTGCAATATGAAATGATATAGAAATGAAGCTCAAACCAGCATTATAATGAAACTAAACAAGTCTGATCAGAAACAATAAGTACAAAAAATCAAACCAGCAATGAAGAAATTCACCAAAATGGTCGCCACCACTTCAAATCAGCATGGAAAGACTTCAAACAGCAAACAAATGAAGCCTCCAGTCATGGCATTCAACTTCCAATTGAGAGAATGTGTCAAACACAACTGAAACAGATGGCAAAAATCCCAATGCACTTAGCAGTAAAAAGGTACAACCTCCAAGAAGGTCAACCCTCTCCCAAAAATCAGATTCTCATAAATAAATTCCGAAAACTTGCACAATTAGGCACTCTCCACAGAGAAACAGCTTGGGCCAATACCCAAAACCAGATAAAAATCAGAGGCGAAGCTACGAACAAAAATTCGCTTCAGCCATAGTCTTCAACAGTACAAACAAATTATAAACCAACAACCTGTCTGTAATTAAAAATCAGAAATTGAGCTCTATCCACACTCCTGAATGAAGCATGGTCTTCAATCACCTTCTAGGTGTTGAAATTTATGATCAGATGTAAATGCACAGAAAAATTAATTTGAAATCAGACAAATAACACAACATATACCCTGGGAAAACCCTCCTCTTGAGGGAGAAAAACCCAGCAACAAAGATTTCTCTTATATTGATGCAACAGAAGCAATAATTCACTTTACAATGAGGCCGAACACAAGGCCAATAACCAGCATCTACTCTAGATGCAATAACAGATGATAATCTACTCTTCCTTGTAATCGGCACTTAGAGAGATTCACAATCTGCTCTTGAATGAATTCGCACTTGAATGAAGGAATAAGTCGAACTTGCTTGATCTTGCCTTAGCTCGCCTTTATGTTCGGACTGTCTTCCCCAAGACTTCATCACTGCACTATGTTCGCTCTGTATTGAGGTACTCTGAGAGATGTTCGCCCTTCACTGTGATGTATTCGCACTTAAGCATTCACACTTGATGATACATCTGCATTTGATCAGACTTGCCAACTTGAAGTGCACTTGATCAGATTCGCTAGCTGTAGCTTCGCCCTGTTTTTGTATGATTGCTCTTTGATCAGACAATATATATTCGCACTTGTGAGAATGTCCGAACTGACCCTAACACTATTCATTTCCATGGACGAATGTTCTTATATACAATTTGGAGAGGTCGCACCTCTTCATATTATGAGGTCGGCTACAAATACAATTCATGAGATGAAAGTCGGCCTCAACAGATTTTATTATCAAGATGACTTTGTATCTTCTTATGTCGGCCATAGTTAAACATAAAGAATGTCGGCCTAGATAAATGAGTGCCTCTTCACAAGAGGTCGGCCTCAAATCATAGCAACAGATTAAATGACTTCTCATGTCGGCTATACAAGGTGAGGATGAACTATAACAATGAATATAATTTGAATAGCCGACGGCTATCATTCAATTATATTTTTCACGAAGGAGCTGAGCTGGAAGGAGCTACCGACACTGCTATACCATTAACACTCCCTCTCAGCTAGGGAGAGAACTTCCAATTGCATAATACACATCATCTCCATATGAGGTTCATCTGCCACCGTTGCCTGCAATCAAATATAAAGAGAGAAATATCACCTCAATGTGATATTAACCATCACATGGTTAAGTACTAGTGTTCATCACTTGCGTGATGTTGTCACCTCAACGTGACTTTCACCATGGCTCTCCCAGAGGGTGAAACACAAGTACAAGAAGATCATCACGGACTCTCTCACGTGATGTTTTCATGGAGTCACACACATGACATCCACCATGACTCAGCTCAGAGGGTGGAAACGAGGGCTTTCACTTCAAGTTCTTCCGTCACAGAAGAAAATGCAATAGTAAGTACAAGTGTTCATCACTTGCGTGATGGTGTCACCATGGCTCTTCCAGAGGGTAAAACACAAGTACAACATATGTCATGGAGTCACACACATGACATCCACCATGACTCAGCTCAGAGGGTGGAAACGAGGGCTTTCACCTCAAGTTCTTCCGTCACAGAAGAAAATGCATTAACAAGGGATTTCACCTCGAACTCCTCTCACAGAGAAGAACTCATTAAACAAGGCTCACTGATACCGAGACTCATACTCAGTCAAGGCTAGATTCTCCACCATACCAAGCTTGTCTCGAAAGTATACAAACTTTGTCCTGGCGAGAGGCTTGGTGAGAATATCTGCCGTCTGCTCATCAGTGCTAATGTACCTCAACTGTACAGCCTTCCGCAGTACCATATCTCTGATATAGTGGTACTTGATCTCAATATGCTTGGATCTGTCATGAAACACAGGATTGACAGAAAGCTTCACACAACTCTATTTATCATAATGAATAATGGTAGGCTCTTTTGATTGTCCGAATAATCCTGCTAGGAGCTTACGAAGCCACACTGCTTCCCGAGTTGCCATGCAAGCTGCAATGTACTCAGCCTCTGCTGTACTCAATGCTACAGAAGAGTGCTTCCTGCTGCATCAGGAAATCATAGCAGAACCCAAACTGAAGCAACAGCCAGAGGTGCTCTTCTGATCTGTGACACAACCTGCCCAATCAGAATCAATGAAACCAAGTAACTCCAAGTCTGCATCTGAAGTATACTTCAACCCATATCCAACTATGCCACGCAATTATCTCAGGATATGTTTAGCTGCAACAAGATGTATTTGCCTCGGATCACACATAACCTGGCTAAGTGCACTCACTGCATAGCAAATATCAGGTTTAGTGATAACTAGATACATCAAGGATCCAATCAGCTGTCTGTACAGCATAGGATCCACCAAATCTGAACTAGCTGCAGCAAGATTACCATCTTCTTCAGGCTCAGCGAGCTCCCTCTAAGTCTTCAGGCACTTGCATCAACCTTCTGACCTCTTCGTCCAAGATTGCCTGCAACACTTTGACTTAGATAAATGTTTTCCAGTGCACACCTTTGGTACTGAAGAGAGTTCAGAATAGTCCTCCTCGACCTCATCTCAAATCTCACTATTCTGAATAGGTTTGCGGAGCTAACAATGGCAAATCCAGAAGATAGTCTTGAGCAATTATGTCTTCACTTCTTCTTAGTGAGTTACAAGACTCCCTCTTGATCCTTGCTCCAAAGATTGCAAAGAAGGCTTCTGGAAGTGAGCTCCCTCTGGCCACCAGCTCAGTCCCAAGGCTGCTTGATTATTTCTTTGGTTGGCATGACTTCCTCACAAGATGCCTCAAGCTTTTCATCATTAAGCAATTTCTCATCACCTTCTTGCTCCTGCAAGCATTTTAGAGAGAGATTACTTAACAGTTTGTAATTACTCAAAGAAATAACAAGACTGGAATCATACAAAATTTACAATCACAGGTTATAACATGAATACATAAGAATTTATGCACAATGTTAGAACATGAATAAATCAACCTGAAGGAGAAATATATCAAAAGATCAAACTAGAGGGATAAAGAAACTTATCTTTATATAATTTCTGGTATGACTCTTTCGTTCATCTTTTACTCCTCTCGAGAGTGCCAAACTTAGCACAACAAAGGAATAATCTGCACAACTACAGATTTCTTGAATGCATTAAGCGGTTAGTATGTAGAACCAACTCTCTCCAAGAGTTCAAGGCTCTAACACAGTTCATGCATTTGAGAATGATATCGATGTGATCAACCTATCACAATCGAAAATGCAATTCTCTTTTTTTTTCATCTCAAAGTCACACTCAGAGATCTACATGATTAGCATGAAACAACTCATGATAAATAATTTGAAATCTTCAAAGGATCTTTATGCTAGAGATCACAACTCAAGAGAAATCACTAACTCTCTTTCCTAAGATCCAACTAAATGAAGTGACTGATTTTCAAACTAGAAGGGTGATTTCAATAAAACACAGAATACTTATCTTCTTTAACATTCTGATGAAAGCAATTATTGAACACAGCATGCTGATCTTATGCTCAGATCAATCCACAGCCTTCATGACTCGAACACAGACTCATGACACGATTAAATTTGAACAAGGCCCATGACTGCTCAAATTTACAATGCACTCCGTTTCCAACTGCAATCCACTAGGTAATGCAACATGCTTACTAGCAATACCCAAAGTGTTAGAGATAGATCGGATCATCACTCGAAAGACTTTATCAGATCTGCACAACTGAAATTCACATAAAGGAATATAAACAAGGAAAGGAACCAAATACTTATCTCTATTTGATTTCAGCCTTTTTGATTTCAAACATCAACCCTTGGCAGCACAATCTGACATAGTTGAGCTTTTGACTGCAAGGTTGTGAAGACCATTGAAGTCCGTTCCAGATAATGATATCATAGAATTTTCTCAGAATACATGACTACTTCAGAACCTTCCATAATCATGTGCATTTAGATAACAAATCCCGGAAGGTGAGATCACCGCATCATATGGCTCTCTGATCTCAGATTGCTAGCAAAATGACTCAAGTAAACTCATGAAGAGAGCATGCGCTAGATCTGACTTCGAATTGCTTTTCAAGATCTGATCGGATCTTTCCATAAACCTGGTTCTGATACCATGTTGAAATTTATGATCAGATGTAAATGCACAGAAAAATTAATTTGAAATCAGACAAATAACACAGCATATATCCTGGGAAAACCCTCCTCTTGAGGGAGAAAAACCCAGCAACAAAGATTTCTCTTATATTGATGCAACAGAAGCAATAATTCACTTTACAATGAGGCCGAACACAAGGCCAATAACCAGCATCTTGAAATATTCCGAGCCAATTTTTTCGTTTTTTCAATTATCAGATTACAACATTTCAATCAAGTACCCGTTAAGGTTAGAAGATAAACCCAAACGTACTGAAACAACTCTAACCAGTATGGCGCCGATGATGGCGAGCATTGGTCAGAGGATCTTCTACTCTAATTGCTGGAAAGGGAACTCGACGTCAAGTATGTGCTACCCAATCCAATGCGGAGTGAGGGGCGACCATATGACGGAGTGATTACAATAACAATACTTGAAAATAAATGCGGAAAGCTAGAAATACTCAACACCCAGAATGTGCTTGCTAACCCAGAATGGGAAAGTAGCTACCATAGGGCGGAGGTCAATTAGAAACAATATCAACTGCTGGAAGTAAACAGAGCATTACAACATGATGAAGCAAGATTATATTTTGCGGTCAGTACTACTGCCGGCTTACACTATGGAAGATGAAATCTTGCAAAGATACAAATCAGCATATAAATGGAGATGTACAATATTAGTGTATTCCTTTGCCGAGAAGTATAGCTTAAAATGAAAGATCATTAAATAGATCTAACCTCTTTAAACTTGGGCAATTCCAATGAGGCCACCGTAGAGTCTTTGAGATGCTCTTCAACACCCACCCAAGAATGAAGCTGCAGATTTCGACACACTGTTATGACTGTCCTGCATGTTTCATCAAATAACCAGCTGTATACAGATTTCTTGATCAGCTCATAACTCCTTCTCTAGATACTCAAATGACGTGATATTGATTGCAAAACACTATTACCAAAATGGCGCTCAAACTAACAAGAAGAAACAGTCCCAAAGAGCAAGCATTAATGAATGCACAAATCCCAAGGCTGAGCAGATGGTACGGCCCAGTACAGGGGCGATTTCCTTATATAAAATCAGAATCTTCTCAGAAAAATCTACAAATTGGCATACATGGGCGCCATGACCAGCTAGAATGAATTATGAAATACCCACAAAGAAATTTTTGTCTTTTTTTGATTTATGAAATAAAATATGAATCTGCTGTAGCAATTAATGCAAAAGCCAGAACTTCCAATATGCAAGAAACGATGCTATATAAGTAAATCCAACTACAAGTATCAACTTCAACAACAATGCAAATCTCACTAAAGAATCACTCATAAGCATACTAAATTCTCCACTAGATGCTATCTCTCAAGCATGAAGTCGAGCCCAGACTAGGAGGCATTCATTCCTCGAAGAATTCCCGCAACCATTTCGGCAGCATAACATTAGCATAGACAAAAGATCCCCAAAATGAGACCCCAAGGCTGTCTTTTATAAGCTTCTGTTGACCTTCCTTGAAACCCTAACACCTTTTCCAAAGTCAAAAACCCTAATCCCACAAAATGGCGTCCTTTTCCAAGCATCATTAATTTTGATTTCATTAAATATTTCACTTAAATAAATGCGCCCTCCTTAAAGCCTAGATTGGACTTTGATAAATTTCAACATAAATTTAATATACCCTCAATGATGGCGCCACCCTTCAAGTCCACCTTTTAAAATAACATTAAGTTATTCGACTAGGCCAAGGTCATAAAATAACATTTAAAATATAATGTTATTTTTAAGTGAAATAATCTCATTTCTCCAAAACTGCATTCTGAAGCCCAAAACTGAATACACCACTTGAGTCAACTGAAAGGGAAAGTCAACTGCCTGAGACAAACCTGTTAGCTGCCAAAAATAGAATTTACTAAAAATAGTAAATTCCTGGAAATGCTCAGAAAGCCGAGCCGAACATACCGCTGCGAAGCTCTCTGAAAACCCAGAAAGAATCCGCCACCGAAGCCACCACCAGAGAATCTGGGGTCTTCCGCAAGCCCGCCGGACACGTGGCCGCTAGGACGCACCCAGCCGCGCACAGGGGACATTACACATCTACTCTAGATGCAATAACAGATGATAATCTGCTCTTCCTTGTAATCGGCACTTAGAGAGATTCACAATCTGCTCTTGAATGAATTCGCACTTGAATGAAGGAATAAGTCGAACTTGCTTGATCTTGCCTCAGCTCGCCTTTATGTTCGGACTGTCTTCCCCAAGACTTCATCACTGCACTATGTTCGCTCTGTATTGAGGTACTCTGAGAGATGTTCGCCCTTCACTGTGATGTATTCGCACTTAAGCATTCACACTTGATGATACATCTGCATTTGATCAGACTTGTCAACTTGAAGTGCACTTGATCAAATTCGCTAGCTGTAGCTTCACCCTGTTTTTGTATGATTGCTCTTTGATCAGACAATATATATTCGCACTTGTGAGAATGTCCGAACTGACCCTAACACTATTCATTTCCATGGACGAATGTTCTTATATACAATTTGGAGAGGTCGCACCTCTTCATATTATGAGGTCGGCTACAAATACAATTCATGAGATGAAAGTCGGCCTCAACAAATTTTATTATCAAGATGACTTTGTATCTTCTTATGTCGGCCATAGTTAAACATAAAGAATGTCGGCCTAGATAAATGAGTGCCTCTTCACAAGAGGTCGGCCTCAAATCATAGCAACACATTAAATGACTTCTCATGTCGGCTATACAAGGTGAGGATGAACTATAACAATGAATATAATTTGAATAGCCGACGGCTATCATTCAATTATATTTTTCACGAAGGAGCTGAGCTGGAAGGAGCTACCGACGCTGCTATACCATTAACACTAGGAACCCATAGTTTCAGGCCCGAAGAAAGGTATCAAAAGCTAGAAGGCACGCAAGCCCCGTAGCAAAGTCTAAACTCAGTTCAGCAGCATAACATTATAATTTTTCCAAAGATACTCAACTCTTCACAAAGCATCAATATATAAGCTCAAATGGGCGAATGAATCAAAATGTAACTCCAACCAAGAAATTTCTTCAACTTCTCCAAAGGACGTCCACCTCAAATGCATTTTAAAATATATTAAACTCTTAATATTCTTTTCCCAAGTCGTCCCACATTTGAGGAGATATTAAAACTTTAATAAAACATTTAAGAGCATTAATGAGGCGTCCACTTCATGATCCCATCTTTAAAACAACTTGAAGTCGTTGCCTAGGCATGGGGCACAAACTCAAAACATAAAAATTGACTAAGTGTTGAAAATTCGGTCCAATAAAGCAACCAAAAACCAATGCCCAAACTGATTTTACCAGACTGCCAAAAATAGCATGATGATCTGAGCTAAGTTGTTGATGATGCCACTGCCAAAAATAGACTTACTAAAAATAGCCAGTGCCAAAAATAGAAGTTCACTTCAAACTTAACAGAATACCAAACTGAGTAGAAAACATGACTTACTATAAATTGTAAGTCTCTAGGAAGGCTGACAAAAACCGATGCATGTTACCTCATTACGAAGCTCTCAGAAAACCCAGAAAAAACCATTATACATGCATCAAAAATTCTCACATGCAAGCCTTCAAAACCCCCTGCAAAAGTGGAAACCCTAATTTGCACATTTGAGTAGCCTACAAATTTCCAGAAATAGGCTATTAGTACACACTGAGAAGGGGACATTACATTGGCACAAAATGGAGCTGAGCACTATAATAGTTGGGACTCAAGGCAAAGGCAAGAAGATGCAACAAAGTGGTCATTTTGTTCCATCTCTCTACAATGATTTTGTGTATTAATGATGACTTTCATCTTCTCAATCATTGAGTCGATGCCATCATATACCTCACCCAAACAAGGCCTATACGTGTCGGTATAATGGATCATGCTCAATATGGGCTTAGTGAAACAAAAATACTCAACAAAATCCCACCAAATGTCATCTAGGGTCATTTGCTTAACCTTTGCTGCCCTTGTAGTGCTAGATTGTCTCCATATGGACCAATTTGGGTTGATGACCATGTTAGAAAATGCCTCACGAACCTTCACAAGTTGTCTCAACATAATTGTGCTGGAGGCAAAACAGGTCTCAACAACTTGTTTGAAAATCAAAATAAAAAAATATTAAATTTACAAAAATTAAAATTAAAGTTAAATTAAAAAGTTTACTAAAGTGAAACATGTTTATTATTGAACTTACCTTAAGCATCTCCAATTTCAAGAATGTTCTAAATATGCTTTGTGACATATGGTGGTTGGTGTCTTCGGCCTTAGCATATACCTGTTTGATCCAATCAATTTTGGTGCCAATTTTTCATAGCATTAGGTTGAGGGAGTGGACAACACAAGGTGTCCAAAAAATGTGTGAATAACGCTCCTCAACCAATATCCTAGTAGCCCGACAATTTTTGGCTTTGTTTGTTATAACTTGCACAACATCTCAAGGGCCCACTTCATGAATGGCTTGACAAAGAATGTTAGCAATAAATGCAGCATCCTTCACCTCTCCTTCACAATCCAATGCTCTGGAAAACATTGCCCCTTTAGCGGACATT
This sequence comes from Sequoia sempervirens, assembly GCA_007258455.2. NCBI lineage: Eukaryota > Viridiplantae > Streptophyta > Pinopsida > Cupressales > Cupressaceae > Sequoia > Sequoia sempervirens. The sequence continues at coordinate 244,493,214 of VDFB02379711.1, forward strand.
GCAATAACATTGATCAATGGGTGATTTTGTGCATCTTTCCATCCATCAGAAATGATGGACACCCATGTTTTATCCCTTATGAGCTTCAAGGAGTCCTCTACAAATTTCACCTCTTTATACAATAAGGTGCTACACACCTTCTCATAACCTAGGCCCTTATACCCTTTTAGAGCCTCATTAATTGATTTCAACATTTTTTGCCAATATGGTGAGCAAACAACATTTAATGCCAATCCATTCACATAGACACATCTCACTATGTCTTGACCAACAATCTCTCTAACCTCATTCTAAAATGCCATTTCCAACGGTCCCTTTGATCTCTTATGTGTAGAGGCCATAGGTTGTTCTTCAGGTATGGACAAAAATGGATGGCTCTTTGTAGGTTGAAAATGAGAAGGCGATGGAGGGGGCTTCATCCCTCAAGATCCTTTCCTTAAGAAAGGACAATTTGATTACGACCTACTGCTTGGTTTTATTTTTCTTGCTCTTCAATATATGCCAAGACTTGTACTTCTAGAATGCCATTACCATCTTCGGCTAGACAAAATTTGATGCCTTGTCTAGGGATCTTCCACAGATGGCCTTTCACTTGATTGTATGAGTTCAAATATCTAACTTTACAATGAACACAAATCCAAACATAACCTCCACTACTTGGAAGTTGTTGTACCATTTCAACATATTTCCAAAGGGGAGAGTTTGGGTCCATTTTGAAACGGGGTTGGCTTATAGAGTAGAAACGGTTGACATTGTAATATCTAAGACAACAAGTTCAATAAACAACGCATTTGAAGAATTGAATCAAATGAAATTTGAAAACAAAAATATGTAAAATAATAAATACAACTTAATAGTTAATTCATTTTAAAAAATTAAGTGTGTGTTATAGATACCTAGAAGAATGAAAACAAACCAAAAATTTAAAAACAAAACAAGAGAGTTCATTTGTATAAAAAAATGTGGAAAAGAGACCAAAAAATTCTAAAAACCTGCCTCTTTTGAAGAAATCTTCCTCTACAATCTCCTTGACAACAAACAAACACTTACAAATGCATAGGAATAGCACAACAACTAGCTTGGAGCATTCAACGATCAATCTTCAACTCTATTTGTGCAATGGCAAGCAAGAAAATAAGTTCAGCAATAGAGGAAAATATTTTATTTTTTCATTCACAATATGAAAAATCAGTTTTCTTTTGCCTTTTGGATCTTTTGTATGTCTCATTTTAGGGTTAGGGGACGAATGACACTTTTTAGAGTAAAAAAAAGTTAAAAAAAAGTTTTAAAAAATTTAAAATGCAAAATCCGTTGGCTTTAGGCATGATGGGCCAAAATATTGTTCAAGTTTGTTCAAGCCAGACCATATCTGAACCCACAATGGATCGAACCCAAACCCCAAATCCGTGTTGTATCGAATCGAGACCCAGGGTTGCTTGTAGGAGAACTTGTAACTTAGGTTCTAGATGGCCCTTGAGGCCCGCAAAGCTCCATTTCAACATGTAGAAGACCTCTGATGGCGTCTCGATGTCCAATTTTTTGTCATTTTGGCTCTGCATTTACATTTTACCTACTCCTCTGTCAAGTTAGGTATCGTTAATGCAATCTTTCAATGGCCATGGTTTACTTGGCAACCTCATGAATGCATTTGGGTGGCAAGATTTTCATGCACGACTTTGATTTCATCTACCACCGTTAATGGCATCGTGTCGCCTAACCACCAAAGTTTAATGTAGAGCACAACTTTCAATTTGGAGTGCTCATTTTGGGCAAGATAAATTCTTTGTTGTGGATATTGAATGTATTGTCGGGCCGCGATTAGGTTTTGATGCCCAAGAGTATATATGACAAGTTTTTTTGTCATTTTGAAGATGTTGGTTATTTTGGTAGCTGCTAGAGGCTATGTAGGTGCAGTGAATTTGTTTAGGGTTTCAACTCACACTTTCTCCAGTTGCAAAAAGCCTATGGTTTCATGAAGCATGTCAAGAATAAAATGCATGTACATATATTATACAACGAATGTCTCCATTGTTGTTTGTATTCCTCTAGGAAGGTCTTTGACGGTTGTAAAGATTTTCCCTTGCCACATCTGTTGGTACAATTGTAACATGAAATTGGTGAATGTAACAACATTCCAAATATTTCAAGCTTTGCAATGGTCTTTTACATGTTTCAAATTGATGTATGTAGTTCAATTTGGATTACTAACTATGCTCTCTATATAATGTTTGTGCTTTGATGGCATATATGCCCAAATCATTTCTTTTATGCTTCCTCCGTGGTTTTCTTTCCTGTTATTTGTGACTTTGTAGCCCAATGGATAGGCACCAGTCTCTTTGCCCACTTGACCAATCTCAAATTGTAATGTCCCCTTTTGGGATATTCCTAAATTTTTGCCCTAAAACCACAATTCCAATCAAAATAAGAAATGTAATACATTTAAGATTATAAATTTATCAATTGAAATGCCCTTTATAAGATAGATCTTGGTTCAGGTCCTACACACTATTAGTCACTGGAGATTGACATTAAATCATAAGCCATGATAACATATATACTACTAACCATTAGTAAACATCATGATATCCATGTACATTAGTCACATCAAAATCTAATTAAGGCAATAGCCATTCCAATGTGGATTCTCGTAATAATCTTATTAGGAATTCATTGAGATGCTTGCAAACCGCAGTCTCAAGGTTGGTCACCCTTGTACTGTGAGAGCATGGAAGGTGGGTCGCCTTTCCATCCCTCAATTCACTTTGGAGGCTGGTCTTCCTCCTTGATCAAGCCCAAGGGCATAGAAGGCCGGTCTTCCATTCCACCCCTTGGCCCACGGGCATGGAAGGCCGGTCTTCCTTCACCTCTCATGAACTCGGAAGGTTGATCGGCCTCCCTATTTGCAATCCATTTCTTTAAATTCAAAATAGATTATTATATGAATCCCTTATCACATATAATAAAGAGAAGCATGTAGATTATTCACAAAGATCATTAATTTTCTGCAAATGTCACAATGGTAGGAACACACACACACACATATAATTCTACCTATTACTCAAATTTATCTTTTAAATAAATTTCTGCTAATATGTAATGTCCCCGTTTTGGAGGTAATTTGATTTAGTTAATTTAATTAATTAAGTTGTCCAAAATAATGATTTTTCAAGAGGATGACTAATTAGTTATTTTATTTAAATCATTAAGTGGTATTAAGTTAATTAATTATAAGGTTATCAAATAAATAAAAATTATAAGGTGACCTTATAGTTAATTAATTTAATAAAGTGACTTGAATTATAAAATATATTATAAAGTCACTTAATAAAAATAAAATAATGTTCTAGAAGCTTCTGGAGGAATTGGAGAAAAAAAGAATAAATAGACTTTGAGGGCTCATTTCTCATCAGGCAGATTTGATGTTGTTGTTGTTGATTGTCAATTCATCTTGTGGAGCCTAGGGGTTTCTACAGATTGCTTCTTGTCATAGGAAACGAAAACTTCCTATTGATAGCAATTTTGAGGGTGTGAAATATCACTTGAATTATTGCAAAGTGGAGAAGGTTGCTTCAGACTTTCTACTTGTTTTTAAAAGCAAAACTTCATGGCCTTTGGCCAAATTTTGATTGCATCGAGTGGAGGAAATCTATTGCAGATTGAGGAGACATTTTGGTAGTTTATGGTCTTCATATTTTGGCAAAGAGGAGGTCGAATTGCATGCACATCTATCATACAGCACTCAGATTTTATTATCAGACATACAAAGCAGCAAGAAGAGGCCACGATTTTGTTCACATCTTCCTCTGGTGTTGATTCTTCATATGGTTTAGTGCAAGACTTTCATTGATGACGTGTGGTGATTTCAAGGGCATTTGAGAGGATGTTTATCAGCCCATAAATTAAATAGAAAATCTGATATACAAAAACAGGGGCGGCTAAGAGACCTTGGGCGATTTTGTCAAGGGAGCTTCCACAAAAATCCAAATAAATTTCTGAGGCATTGTTTGAAGGCTTGGGCGCTAAGGATAGGAGGTCAAAGACATTGTAATTTGTAAGTAAAGAGAATCAAATTTTTATGTCAGGCAGCCATCTATTTCCAGGTTCCTTGTTATCATTATATTGCACATTCTTAAGCATTAAGGCATTGTAATCTTAGTTGAGAAATAGGTCCTTTGGCATTGTCATATTTAAGCAGCTGTAGGTGTTCATTGCAGATCAGGATTTGGTATTATAGGAGTCATTATTTTTCAGCTGAAGGTTGCATCTGTAATCAGCCATTGTCATATTTTATATCTATGTATTTTGCCAAGAGTCTTGGCTGTTTGAAAATCATCATTGTAATGGAAAGACAATTGCATTGAAGGTGTAATAAGCAGTTGTTCAGATTATTAGTTGATTTTATGCATTGTAATCAGCTTTAGAATTCACATGCCAAGTGTATGACAAAATGCCTCTTGGCTGTAGATGCACTTTATGCACTTAGTTCTTCATTGGAAAGCTTTTAAAATTGCATAGGAGCATTATAATTCATTTAGAAACTTGCATAGTAGTTGTGGAAGATCATTTAAGCTTTCCAAATCAATTAGCATTCATTCTTGCATCAAACAACAATCTGAAAACAACATATCAGCATCATAGAACATTGCCTATTAAGTGTTTGACGAAATTACAAAGCTGCAAATTGGGCAAATTGAGATCAGTTTGAGCAAGGCTCATTACATAATATACTTCTTATTCTGATTTCCACTTCTTTTTCCATTTTCTACCTCACTTGCTGTTCCAAATTATCCCACTCTCCAAATGAATCGATCTCCTTCTTATACCTTCAAATAGGAAGGAGTCGCCTCTCTTCACTATGCAAAGGACACCTCTCTTTGCTGTTTGTAAACTTACTTAAATTATCATTTGTTTACTTTGGAATGGCCGACCATGTCATGCCCCTCTAATTAATATTCATCAATCCCTTTTTGCTATATTTAAACCTTGGTCGACTCCTAATATTGAATCACTATTAAAGCCTTGGTCAGCCCTTTGCTATATGTTTATTTTATCGCCTAGTTTAATTGTTATTAAAGCTGCGATTTGGGGAATAAAATGGGTCATTACAATCCACCCTACCCAAGATTGCTTGTCCTCAAGCAATCACAAGCTAATATGCTCCTAAAGTTACCAAGATCCCAAATCAACCTTGTAGATTTGTAATTCTTAAACATTGCTCCTTCTTGTGATGTAATTAGCTTCTATTGCGATACTTTGATATAATTAGGAGTTGAAAACTCTACACCTAGTGATGATTGCCTTGGTTATATCCGACTCTATGGCCCTAGAGAGTAGTTGTTAGTATACTTGCCCCCCTTAACTACATTAAGGTTAATTCTAAAGTATGTGGACAATTTATTGTCCAATATTCTTTTGACTCGTACTATTTTTCAATAACTCTCAACAACAAAACCAAGAGTTGGAAATTGGCAAGACCTGTTATTTAAGACAAGTTTTCTCTCATTTTATTACCACCAAGACTTTGGGCAATGAATACAAACTCTCGATTACCATTGTTGAAATTCAGAATGATAGAAAAATGTTGCATCCTCTGTCATGATGAATTATGGGAGTGTTGTGAATATCAAGATCCCACTCATTTGTGCAAAACCATCTTTGCATTTGAGTAAAAGGATCTAGATGTCCTTTATTACAGGTTGTATCCTTTTTCCCTAAACAATCAAATGGAAACAAGTGACAATTTCCCTTAAGTATATGTCATTTTAGATAAACATTCGAACAAAGTTTTGAGGCAAATTCTATTCTAATGAGGATGTAATAACTTATAGGGTGTTTGTAACACTTAACCTAGTCAAAACATCTTTCAACATATATCTTGTCATAGAATCATAGGTAGTTAATGACATCTTATAACCTTCTAAGTATATATTTCCTAAATGATACTCATGTACAAAATTATTGGATTGAACAAGTCCAATAACAAGTACAAAAAAGATGTACAAAAATCTTAGAATTCATAGAAAACAATTATCACCCACAAACACTTCATAGAACTTAAATTTATACACTAACATCTAATTCTTGTCCAACCTCCATATCAATTGGAGGTTGTCACTCCTCTTGTAAAGATTTGACATATCCCCATGTTTAACACTAGGGTGATTTTCATATCTTAGAAAAGTATTGTTTTATAGCACCAAGTTCAAAACAACTTCAATTTTTTCCAAAGTTTAAGAGGTGAAAATGATCCTAGGATCTATGGGTTATGGGCCCACAATGTAACTTAAAACATACTTATGTAATAAGTTTGGGTGTGCCTTGATTTGTATCAAATTTATCTAAGATACATGTATGCCTAATATTGATGTCCTTGATCTTTAATCACGAATGTAGAGCTACTCTAATCAAGGAAAAGGACTTAGGAGAAGAAGACCCTTGGATGAAATGATCTACTCTAGATATTAAATGTAGAAGTGAATTTTGTCCACAAGACAAAGTTCACTAGGTCAATTTTGTAGGTTACAAGGTAGATCCATGCATTGCCATTGTTTCAATGAGTGTGGAATAGATCATGCAAGGTATGGACTTGATTGTACATTATGACCTTGTTCAAAATGAATAGAACAAATTACTCTTTATTAGAACAATTTTGTTCCTACCTCAATGAAAGTTGATGAATATATCCTACGATAAACCTCAAATTATAGTGCCAATGGTTCTTTCCAAAATTTCTCTTAAGATCTCTCTAAGAGTCAAAATCTGTCATTGGATTTACAACAAAAAAAATTGTAACTTCCTAAAGAATTGAGTTGTCTTCGTTACATTCTCTCAAAAATATTGTTTTGGCATATCAAAATTTGATTGAATTTAGACTTAGATGTCTATTATTATTTATAATTCGGAAACATGGTATGATACAGATTGGAGTTGCTGAGCGTCCACCTGTACTTCAAAGAAATTTCTGCTTCATTCATCCATTGATTAAAATAATGGAATTCATCAGTTGCTTATGTTCTTAACTATCCTCCTGTGTTTCTGGATATAAATGATTCTTCAAAGTTCATTCTGTGTAATTTATTTGTGCATGTTCCAGCCTTCCTGTTTTGGCACCACTTGAAAATTTGAATACCAAAACAGTTGTACAAGTTCTAAGGGCACGGTTAGAAGAATGAATGAGAGAGATTTGTGGCACATTCCAAAGTGGGTATGTTGCATTTATTAATGAATGGAGAAGTTAGATTGGTGGTTAGTTACCTTATTTACAGATAATTAATGTATTATTACCTCATCATAAGCAATTAATACTTATGTGTACATATTAACCTAGCCATCATGCACCAGTCCATGACTTAACTGGAGACAACTCAAGTTTGTCCCAAACTTTGACAAAGGGAATAGAAGCAAGATGCTTAGTCATTAGATTAGCAGACTGCCCCTGAGAAGTACAGTAGACGAGAGAACTTTCTTCAATATCAAATACTTATCCAATGTAGTGATGATGAACGTTGATGTGTTGGTGCGAGCATGATAAACTTGATTCTCCACAAATTTCAGTACACCTTGATCATCAGAGAAAAATGGAGTCAGTGGAGTCTGAGGAAGTTGGAGATCACACAATATTCGACCTAGCTATATTGCTTCACAATTAGTTCTGGCAGCTTTCATGTTTTTGACTGTAGCGGAAGATAAAGCTGCAATATGTTGAAGCTTACTCTGCCAACACATACACACAGAAAGTATAGCTAGTAGTTTATCTCTGAGTATCAATTGATTTATCCCAATCAGAATTTGTAACCGGAAGAAAATGTAGGTCTCGTAGCCTTGGTTTGAAATTCCTAGGCATATACTTATCTTTTTGATCCTCAAGCTGGCAGGATCAATGCTTTGATACCAATTGTAATGTCCTAAAATTTTTCCCTAAAACCACAATTCCAATCAAAATAATAAATGCAATACATTTAAGATTATAAATTTACCAATTGAGATGCCCTTTATAAGATAGATCCTGGTTCAGGTCTTGCACACAATATTAGTCACTGGAGATTGATGTCAAATCATAAGCCATGATAACATATATACTACTAATCATTAGTAAACATCATGACATCCATGTACATTAGTCACAACAAAATCTAATTAAGGCAATAGCCATTCCAATGTGGATTCCTGTAATAATCTTATTAGGAATTCGTTGAAATGCTTGCAAACCGCAGTCTCAAGGTTGGTCGCTCTTGTACTGTTAGAGCATGGAAGGTGGGCTGCCCTTCCATCCCTCAATTCACCTTGGAGGCTGGTTTTCCTCCTCAATCAAGCCCAAGGGCATGGAAGACTGGTCTTCCTTCACCTCTTGTGAACCTAGAAGGTTGATCGGCCTCCCTATTTGCAATCCATTTCTCTAAATTCAAAATAGATTATTATGCAAATCCCTTATCACATATTATAAAGAGAAGCATGTAGATTGTTTGTAATGTCCCCTTTTCAAGCCTGACATTTTCAGTGACCGTTAGCCTTTCTTTGGGAACCCGGAGGCTAGTCGGAAGTTAAAATTAGGGTTTCCTAATTTTGAGGAGGTCATTGCTCGGAGATGATAGTTTTAATGGCGGATTCCTTCTGGATTTTCAGAGGGCTTCGCAGTGGTATGTTCGTCTCAGCATTCAGAGTACTTTTTGGAATTTACTATTTTTAGTAAATTCTATTTTTGGCAGCTTCCAGTTGAGCTCAGGTTGGTTGACTTCCGGTTTCAGATTTGATCAGTTGACTTCATCAGTTTTGGCTTCAGGGCACTCTCGGAGAAATAAGTTAAGTCATTCAGATTAAAGTCACGTTTTAATTATTATATTTTAACGTTGACCTTGGCCTAGAGTTAATGACTTAATGTTGTGTTTAAAAAGTGGTCATTGAGGGTGGCGCCCTCATTAAAAGAATATTATAATTATTGCAAAGTCAAAGCAGGGATTATGATGGGCGCATTTATCATAGTTTGATGTTTTAATTAAAATATCATTTATTAAGTCTTGAAGGAGAAAGTACGCCCAATCTTGAAGAGAATGAGTTTGACCTAAAAGCAGATTTTAGGGTTTTGGCAAAGTCAATTGAAAAGTTATAAAGAGGAGTCTTGGTGCATCATTTGGATCATCTTGGAAAAATACACCGTTATGCTGCCGGATTGACTCTGGATCACTTCGAGGGATGAAGACCTCCTAGCATTTGGGCATCACTTCGTGTTTGAGAAACAACATCTAGTGGTGAATTTCAGTCTATGTGTGAGTGCATCTTTAGTTCATTCATTGTATGTTCAGTTTATTGTAAACTTAGATTAGATTGGCATATTCATGTTCAGCATCTTGCATTATTGTAGACAGCAGATTTGAAGTTTTTATCATATCTCAAAAAAAGACAAAAATATCATTCTGGGTATTGCATCATTAGATAAGTTTGTCATAGGCGCCCATATCTTCCAGATCTTAGATTTTTAGAAAGAGTATTGAATTTTTAAAGGAAGGTCGATTCTTTCAGCAGGGCCGTACTTTGTACTTGCATTGAAAACTGTGCATTAATTATTAGTGACATTGTGAGTCTGTTTTAAGGGGTTAGTTTGATCGCCATCTTGCTGGGATTGTTATGCATCTGTAATCTTGTCAATTGGGCAAGTTTCAAGAAAGTTATGTGCATTTGATTTAGACCATGGTCTGCTGTTAATTCTTTCAATAAGCAGATTTGTAACAGGAAACAGAAACAGCAACTTGATCCTTGAAACATCTCGATTTTGGTACTCTTTTCTATGGCTAGAGTAATACTCTATGATGTAATAATGATCCGTTGATGTCACAATGATGTTGACAGGCATAAACTTCTTATTCTTGTAATCTGTCAGTAGTACTGGCAGTTCTTTTATTATTGCATCAAGTCTGGTTTTGATTTCATTTCTATTCATTGACATTGTAATAGTGATAGCTCCGCCCTATGGTCACTACTATCCCATTCTGGGTTAGAAAGCACATTCTGGGTGTCGAGAGTTTTCCGTATTCAGCATTTCCTTCAAAGTTGCTTTCAGTATTATTTGAAATAGTATAACTCCGCCCTATGGTAGCTACTTCCCATCCTGGGTGAGCAAGCACATTCTGGGTGTTGAGTAGTTTCAATATTCAGTATTTCATTTCAAGCTTTGCTTTCTGTAATCACTCCGTCATATGGTCGCCCCTCACTCCGCCTTGGATTGGGTAGCACATACTTGACGTTGAGTTCCCTTCTGTATCGTGAGTTTACTTTCTTGCACGTTTCGGTTTATCCATCTAACCTTAATGGGTGCACTTGCTTGAATGTTGTAATCTGTTATTTGAAAAACGAAAAAATTTGGCTTGGTATATTTCATTGTTCTCACAAAAATCATTAATTTTCTGCAAATGTCGCAATGGTAGGAACACGTGTGTGTGTGTGTGTGTATATTCTGATTTCCACTTCTTTTTCCATTTTCTACCTCACTTGCTGTCCCAAATTATCCCCCTCTCCAAATGAATTGATCCCCGTCTTATACTTTCAAACGGGAAGGAGTCGCCTCTCTTCACTATGCAAAGGACACCTCTCTTTGCTGTTTGTAAACTTACTTTAATTATCATTTGTTTACTTTGGAATGGCCGACCATGTCATGTCCCTCTAATAAATATTCATTGATCTCTTTTTGCTATATTTAAACCTTGGTTGGCTCCTAATATTGAATCGCTATTAAAGCCTTGATTGGCCCTTTGCTTATATGTTTATTTTATCACCTAGTTTAATTGTTATTAAAGCTGCGATTTGGGGAATAAAATGGGTATGACAAATAATTCAAATTAAAACATTTAGTCAATAGTTTAGTTTAGGTGATCCTTCTTGTGCATCCATGATTGTCAATATAACCAGGGAATCATTCTTAAGTGAACATTCGACAGATATATTCTATGTGGGTCATGCTTGCACAGTCATACCAGCTATATATGGGTCATATGCAACCAATTTACCTTAACCTAATGACAATATTTGGGGCTAAGATTACATTTGGGTTTGGTTGTAGTTGTTTTGGCTATCCATTTTGTTTGATTTCATTGCCCGTTGAGCCATACCCCTAGGAACACCCTCCTAAGCTCGAAGTGTAGGAGAGATAACCCACTCACCCTCCACAGTCTATTGATGAGCTGATTTCACTTGCATGATGACAACCCCGGCCTTGTGGGTGATATTTTGCTTTAGGAAGTGGAGCAGCATTTTTGAGCACCAACAGGTTATTTTGTGGATCCTTGTTCTCCCAGACAATAAAGTTCTTAGTATTGTAATCCCCGACAAATGTGGACTTGCTCTATCTATCCTGTATATTTCTTATCTTTATGCTGAAAGAAGATGAATTTAAAACTCAATATTTCCCTAGTTGCACTTTTTTCCAGGAGGATTGTACATGCCAACATGTGAAGTAAATTCATCCATTTTGTACAAAATATACTTGGATTGCATGTATGTGAGAATGTTTGGACACGATGAATTTTTGCAAATAAAATATATTACTGTATACATTTTTAGTATTTCGCCATTCCTGTACAGATCAATTGCTTTTGATTTCTATTGCAAAATCTTCGTTGTTTGTTATTTTGTGCAGTTTGAATGGGCTTGGCAACATCCAACAGAATCTCTGGCTGTTAAGGAAGTGGCCAAAGGGATGAAGTTGGGTGGGACTGCGGGTAAAATACGGCTTGCTTACACCATGCTCACACTTTCTGAATGGAAAAGGTTAGATTGCATCTAGCACAGCCTCTGGATAGCAGCTTCTTAAAAACTGAAAGAGTTTCCAACATAATAGTAGTTAAGGATTAAAATTTGTAGAAATGGGTAGACATAAACATATTGATTTAGTTGGAGGAATTTATATAAATTCTGTAGTGCCTACAGAGGAAACTAACATTCTGTCTTTTCTAATTGCTGTATCTTGTATTTTGTAGCTTAAATCTTACTGTCAATTTCTTGTCAACGAAGTATGTGAGCAATACCAAGGGTTGTGCAATTCTACCTTCTCATATGAAAGTTCAGATTTGCCCTGTGGATGAGCTTCCCTGTTACACTGATGATTGGGTGTCAGATGGTGAGGATGATCTTGAAGAAGAGCGTTACTTTGGAAAAAGTGATGCCAGTGATCCTGAAGAAGAAATGGAGGTTGACAAGGGATCAGCATTAGTAAAACAACATACTGAAATAAAAAAGCAGCAACAGCAAGAATGTGATCAGAATCCTGCTAAGAAATGCAGGAGAAGAGGCCGCCCTTTAAAACAATCTAAATGTAGTTCTGATGAATTGGGTTCTAAAGTTACAGTTCCTTCCCCAAGTAAATTATCTTCATTTACAGTACAGGCAGGTGAATAAAGTGAGGGATTGGATAGGTTAAACAGTTATTTTCCTAACAACGATTGCCTACTTCAAATATCAGACAGCGAAAACAGTGAGGATAGTTATATTGCATCAGGTTCATCTGTAATGCCAAATACCTCTTTACCAGTCAATCTCAGTCAAAAAGCTTCAACTGCTGTAAAGAATAATTGGTCCATCAACTTCAGAGCTGATTGTTGCCCATCCAAAGTTAGGGAATCTGACAAGCTAAAAGGTATTTCAGATGAGTTTAGCATAAAACGTAAAATAATTGCTCCCTCAGATCCAGTGGAGTATAATTCATCCAATGAATTGAAAATTGATTACAGTGTTACTAAAGATAGTGAAGTTGACAAGATAGTAAATAATATGGATGATTTTAACATAAAAAGCAGAACTGCAAGCTTAAATATCATAGAGTTTCCATCTCTTCAGGAATACAGTCCGGTATGTTATATCTCACCACTGAAAATGTCTGATGAAGCATTGTTGTCATTCACACCACCCTCCAAAACTCCTCCCACCAAGGAACTAATTAGTGTAAGCTGTACATTCTTATCTCCAGTAGCTTCTCAGAGACAAGTTATAACAGTATGGTCTACACCTCGGCCTGTTTCAAAGAATGTTATCGATTTGACAGACTCACCTGCAACATAAGCAATGGTTCTTAAAGTGTGTGTTGGGAGCTTTGAATAAGAAAGGCAAAATAAAAATGATATCATCACTACAATATTCCAAGGGCCATCATTGAGTCAAGTGGGTGCCCAATAATGATATCAATACATGAGATGTATGATACATTATATATACGATATTGGAAAACAGAATAAAAGATGACAAAATGTTCAGTTGGATCGAACATCTTCTTTTCAGACTTCTCCAAGAATTATTGTTTGAATGATTATCTGTAATATGTTTTATAGATTCATCTGGTGTATAATGACAACAGCTATGGCAAAGTTGAATAAAGGCTGATAGATGGCCTTCAGTTAACTTAAGTTATATAAACCTTGCAGTCACTTGAAGGTAATTTGTGATAAGTTGTTTATTATTGATTGTTATAGTAGAACTTATTTGTATAAAGAAATTTAATAAATCACTGAGTTTAGTACATTCTAAGTTCAAATTTTCTATAAATCACATCAAGCATAGAACACCTTTTGGCTTAGAAGTTTAACTCCAAGGGGTTTCTATCTCACTATTATTCATTTGGAACATGTATGCAATTTCGTGAGTATGGCATGCATGAATAGTACCATTGTAGCACCATTGTATGCTCCACCTTGCAACACGACCATGGCTTGTTAGATCAACAAGATAATGGAAAGCTACTAGATAATATAAAGATGAAAAGTTGGAATGTAGCTGTTCGAGTTTGCTTAATAATACGAGTTGCTATTGCTAAACCAGAATTTTGTTGCACAGTTTTGTACTTGTTTGGTTTTTTTGTCTATGTAAGGCATCCTAAAATAATATAAAGCTATGGCGTATTCTCCAACTCTCATATTGTATTACAGGTAGCTGAGAGTGATTGCTTCCACTGCTTCTACTGTTGCAATTTTGCATAGTGCAGCCAAAGTTTGATGTGATAGGAGGTCATTCTTGTATACTTAGACAAGAAGATTTAAGAAGCACAATTCTTAGCAGCACAAGGTGAACTAGGTAGAGAATGGGCTAGGTAGCATGAGCACGAGAGCAAAGAGATGATTGTGCAGTAATTTGAGAATATAATAGGTGTTAAACATCTCAAAGTTGGCAAATAAACAGCAGCCTATGGTATTTTCAAATGTTTAAATATGGTTTTCAAAACTTCAAATTTAGGGTTGAAATATTTTGTGCTAAGTTTAAATTTTAAAACTTGATTAAATGTTTCTTCATAGTGGTTTGCAGATCCAGTTAATTTTGTATATTTTGATCTAGTGGGCAGTCTCCAATGCACTTTTGCCAGTGAAGACTCTTTTGCTTTCTGCATTACCAGTTTTTAAGGCTTAATAGTTGTGCAAGCTAGTGGTCTAGGTATGTGTTAACAATGGGTAACATACAACATTTGCTATTGCCTGAATCTCAAAATGTCTTAAGGGAAAAATTAGTATGTGGATTCATTAAATACTTACCTTTGGTGAGTGAAGAGATTATCCAAATTGTGTTAAACAAAGAACAAAGACCAAAATATTGAAAAGAACAGAAGACATAAAGAGGTTTCAATGCTTATAAAATTGTCAGCTGCATAAAACCCTACTTTATTGCCAACATTATGGACACACCTTAAGAATAAGTACTAAACATCAAAAGCTAGGCGAGCATTGTATCTGAAGAATCCCTTGTTTTCGACTAATGCAAGGAGGATCCATTTTTTAATATTTGTTGTGGTTAAATGATATCAATGACTAGTTTATCGACGATTTAGAAACTAGTTGGTGATGAAGATACAGCAGCTTTAGTCTTATGTGGCTTGGCATCATACTATGATACTTCTGTTGAATTGCTGCATCTCATTCAAGAGACTGAAGCACTCAATTTTATGGCATTTAATTGTTATGTAATTAAGTCGATTAGCAAATTGTGACAAATATAAGTAGCAGGGAACATGGACTGTCAAAGGCCATTGTAAAAGGCAAGTAATTCACCAGTGGAGCCCATCGTGGTAAGCAACCAAGCATTTTTTCAGCAGATATTTCTTCAGTGGAGCTCATTCCACAGTGTCCATCTTCAATCCATCAACAAACCCTAAACCGGTAATTGTGTTCCCTGCAAGTGTAGGGTTTTGATTGTGGAAGACATGCTTTGAACTATTTTTGAGGATTTCATGGTTGCACCTAGAATGCTCCTTTCTCCCATGTTTTGACCCTACACATATTTTCCATTATGCAAATACATTCTTTTATTTATGAATGTTTTAAGTTTTTTCAATCCATGAATTTAGGTGTAAAGTTAGTGCAAAGGAAGATTGACGTGCAAGCAATTGATTACCGACCCAGGTGAAACCTTAGAAATTTAAATGAAAAAACACTTAGATATTGATTTCCACTATGGCCTATGCTTTTGAAGAAAATGATTTTTTTTAAATTGAGGGATTGTTCAGTGTATCACAATTGAGTTGAGACAAAAACAAAGGAAAAAGTTCTGAAGAAACAACATTAACGAATAAATTTCCAAGGTGCCGATAAGGAACATTACAATGTATTGCTTGGTGTATCCAAACTGGGATAGAAGAAAAGCAGAGAAGGGAAAAGCTCTAAAGAAACATCAACACTAAGGAACATATTTCCAGGCTGCCAATAAAGAACATACCAATGGAACCGACTTGTGTATCACTTTTGAGACGGAACAAAAACAGATTAAATTTTATATTTCAAAACTACCAAGAAGGAACATAATAGTGAGAATACCTAGAGTAACAAAACTGGGATAGATAAAAAACAAGGCAGATAAAAGCTCTACAAAATAAGGAATATATTTTCAAGGTGCCAACAAGGAATAGAAGGGGCATCTTCTGAGATGAAATCCCATGCACATGATTATATTTTCAGAGTTAGTTGCACTATTCTAGCATCATATAAGGCAAGAAAATTCTTGCTTACCCATAGAATGCAAATAAAATTACTTTGATAAATTAATTTCCTTATTAGAAAGAAAACAAGTTAAAATAGTAAGGCAAAGCTTACTAGTATTCAAATTGTGTAAGGTCATGCCAAATTTCTTAATCACTCAATACTCCACAGCGAAATATTTTTTCCAAGCCCCAATACTCCATGATGAATTAATTTTAAATCACACAATCACCATACTTGACTAATTTCTGATCACCCAATAAATTATTATGAGTTAATTTCCTTCTCACCCAACACATCATAATTATTTGATTACTTAATCATCCAATACATCTTTAATTTCTTACCCAATACATCATAACAAGCTTTTTTTCTCAATCACCTAATGTACCATAACAAATTCATTTCTTAATCACCCAATACATGACAAAGGATTAATTGATCACCCAAAACATCAGGAAAGCTAAACTTTAAACATAAAAAACACCATTAAGTTTTTTCCAATCACCCAAAACATCATGAGAGTTAATTTCTTAATTACCTAGTACACCATACATCATAATGATATAATTTCTTAATCACCTTGAATGAGCTAATTTCTTGATCACCAAAAACATCATCATGAGTTGACAACATAAAACACAAGAATCAAGCAAAATTAGAGAACCAAAACTTATGAGTAAACTTACTAACCAAAATTGGAAAAATTGTGCCAAGTTTCTCACTCACCCAAATATTATTGGTTGGCATATCTTGCAATTTCAAGTAGAAAACATGGACTTGGTGGTGTTTCAAAAGAGAGAGATAAACACGATGGTATGAAAACATGACCACTTGTGATAGCATTTTGTAGTGCCCAAACTAGAGTTGTTTTGGATGCCTCCACCTCTTCCACCACCACCATCTTCTCCCCTACCATATTTCTACCAAATCACACACATCAACAGAAGAACTACATGGAACATTCAAATTGATTGGAGAGGGTGAAAACCAAACGGAAAACAAAGAAATGGAGAGATTAGATGGATACATTAGAGTTAAAAATGTGTTGTCAAGTTGATCATTTGAAACCAAAAGTAGTGTCTAAGACATAACATGTGCACAAGAATTGAAACCAAGGTAAATAAATTATTAGAAAAGATAAGTCCTTCAAAAGTTCAAGAATGATGAATGCTCAATAAATATCCAATGATTAAAAAAATTGGTTACATGATTTTACTCTAAGTTTCCTTTATACAATTGTTTTAGTAAATGAATTCAAGGTTTGAATTGATTGCACAAGGTTTGCAAGTAAGGTGATTAGATTGAAAAGGATTGGAGGGCATTTAGATTGACAAGGATTGGAGGGCATTTAGCTTTTTTTTGTGTTGTATTGAATGAATTTAAGATTAGAGGCTAGGATTCTAGGGAATTTCTATTCTAAGCCATGGGCCTGTGTTCAAGTCGTGAATGTTGTGTGCTGATCTGTATGCAAGAGCAACGTATCTTACTGCGTCCAGTATTTGCATCCATCATAATATTTAAAGAGATAAGTATTCTTTGTTTGCTGAGTTATATCATTAGTTGGATCTTGTAATTAGTAAAGAGAGATAGTGGTTTCTTTTGAATTGTGTTCACTAGTATAAGATCCTTTGAAGATTTCATTTATTACAAGTTATTTCATGTTGGTTGTGAAGATTTATGAGTGTGACTGTGAAATAAAAAGAGAATTGCAATTTCGATGGTGATTAGTTGGTCACATCGATATCATTCTCTAATGCATGAATTGTGATAGAGCCTTGAACTCTTGGAGAGAGTTGGTTCTACATGCTAACTACATAATGCATTCAAGAAATTTGTAGTTGTGCAGATTGTTTTTTTTTGTTGTGTTGAGTTTGCCACTCTCGAGAGGAGTAAAAGATGGAAGAAAGAGTTATATCAAAATTAAATAAAGATAAGTTTCTTTATCCCTTCATTCTGATCTTTTGATATATTTCTCTTTAGGTTGATTTATTTATTCATGTTTTAATATTGTTCATAAATTCTTATGTATTCATGCTATAACCTGAGATAGTAAACCTTGTATGTTTCTAGTCTTGATATTTCTTTGGATAGTTATAAACTGTTAGTAATCTCTCTCTAAAATGCTTTGTGAACAACTAGAAGCAAGAAGGTGATGAGAGATTGCTTAGCGATAAAAAAGCTTGAGGCACCTTATGAGGAAGGCATACCAACCAAAGAAATGATCAAGCGTGAAGTCACAACTTGCAACCATGGAACTGAGCTGGTGGTTAGAGGGAGTTCACTTCCATAAGTCTTCTTTGCAATCTCTAAAGCAGGGATCAAGAGGGAGTTTTGTAACTCACTGAGAAGAAGTGAAGATTACTGTATTGCAAGGCTAGGTGCTAAATCCTTAGAGGATCCCTTCAGCTGCTGAGATCATAATTTCTCAAAGACTGTCATCTAGATTTGATATTGGTAGCTCCGCAAACCTATTTAGAATAGAGTGATATGCTATGAGATTGAGGAGGTCTACCTTGAACTCTCTACAGTACCAGAGGTGTGCACTGGAAAACATTTATCTAAGGCAAGCATTGCAGGCAATCTTGGACGATGAGGTCAGAAGGTTGATGCAAGTAATTAAAGATTCAGAGGGAGCCTACTGAACCTAAAGAAGATGGTTGTGTTGCTGACCGGAAGAGCACCTCTGGATGTTGTTTCAGTTGAGGTCTACTATGACTTCCTGGTGTAGTAGGAAGCAGTCTTCAGTGGCACTGAGTACATTAGAGGCCGAGTTTATTGCAGCTTGTGTGGCAGCTCAAGAAGCAGTGTGGCTTCGTAAGCTCCTTGCAAGATTGTCTGGACAATCAATGGAGCCTACTATCATTCATTGTGATAATCAGTATTAGTGATCCTTGTTAATGAGTTCTTCTCTGTGAGAGAAGTTCGAGGTGAAAGCCCTTGATTAATGAGTTCTTCTCTATAAGAGAAGTTCGAGGTGAAATCCCTTGATTCCACCCTCTGGGAGGGCCATGGTGGATGTCATGTGTGTGACTCCATGATAGCATCACGTGAGAGAGTCTGTGATGATTCATCTTGTACTTGTGTTTTCACCCTCTGGGAGAGCCATGGTGAAAGTCATGTTGAGGTGACAACATCACGCAAGTGATGAACACTTGTACATACCATACATGGTTGTAGCCATTATAGTTGATATCACGATGAGGTGATATCTGATATCACGATGAGGTGGTATCGTTTCTTTTCCATACATGGTTGTAGCCATTATGGTTGATATCATGATGAGGTGATATCGTTTCTTTTCCATACATGGTTGTAGCCATTATGGTTGGTATCACGATGAGGTGATATCTGATATCACGATGAGGTGATATCGTTTCTTTTCCACATATGGTTGTAGCCATTGTGGTTGGCATCACGATGAGGTGATGTGTCTTGTGCAGCAGGAAGTATTCCTCCCTAGCTGAGAGGGAGTGTTGATGTTATTGCAGCTTCGGGCTTCATACTTCCTTAATTATTTGTGATTATTTAATGACAACATATCTCTAAGATGGCCGACCTCCTTTGTAATTATTATTTATTATTTGTAATTATTTTTATGGTGGCCAACCTTGTCCTTGAAAAGGTGCGACCCCTCTAAGCAACATGTATATATAGAAGGTCACTTTCTCTCATTTGTGAATCAAGCAAAGTTCAATCTCCTTCTCCATTAAGTGCGAGTTCTTCAAGAAGAGTAGTGTGAATTCATATAGGAGCAGATTGTGAGTCTATTCAAGTGCAGATTGAAGGGAAGACTATTAGTGTGTGCTACAGGCATTGTTGGTGCTGTTTATTGGCCTTGTGTATGGCCTCATTGTAAAGATACTTGTTGCCATTGCTCATATATATAAGAGTTATATTTGTTGCTGGGTTTTTCTCCCTCATGAGGAGGGTTTTCCCAGGGTATCTGTTGTGTTATTGTGTCTGATTTTGAATTAATTTTTTGTGCATTAAATCTAATCATAAAACTAACAACTACATGATGCTTTCCAGGGTGCACCACCATTTTGAGATAAAAATTAAAAAAAAAAAGTATCATCCAACTACATATGCACACATGTAGTACTATTATTCACCTAGTATTTTGAATGTGGCAATTTTTAAAGAAGAGAAATGATGTGGTCAACATATAATATAAAAAAATGTAATATATAGACCACAACGAGAGCATTGTGCTTATTACTTGTATAGTTGCACTATTTCTTGTCAATTTGCATTTGGCAAAATAGATCATATTATCAATTCTCCTATCTCCTAGCTATGGAGCGAAAGCACAACATTTAATCTCATTCTTGGGTCACGGCTTGATTTACCAGCTTATGCACAATAGTGTGTACCACTTTTTGGTCACAAGAAATCAAATTAAGTTCATTGTAGACAAATTTTTTGACATGTATACCTTAAACATCCTATGTAGGATCATTTTCCCTCCAAGCTACAAGCATCAATTTTATTATACAAAATTTGTCACTTTAAATCCACAATTTTGATTCAAATAATATCATAATATGTATAAATTATATAACTAAATAGCCCTTGATTTTAGCATTCTAAAAATATGTTTTATTATATTTTATTTGAATATTATTATTTCTTAATAATAGATTTGTTGTCAAAAATAATGACATATGTTTGGGACAATGGAAAAATAGAAAATGATGTCAAAAAAATCTCAAAAAATACATGACTTTATATGGATGTCCTTGTTTTAATGAAGAATATTTCAATTTGGGTATTATTTAGAGAGTGACACTATATAGGAAATTATGTCTAAACTACAATAATTATCAACGAAAATTCAATAAGAAAAATATTCAATAAAAAATACTTAGTGTTAAGGTTCTATGATGAAGGAGCATCTAGGTACAGTGCATGATGTTCTTTTTTTGTTTAATTTTGGTTATTTATCTTTTGCAGGCTAATTTGGTACAACTTTGAAAGTGGCAAAGACATTCAATGAGAAAGTATTGAATTACATTTGGATCTTGTGTATGCATTGACACTGGTAATGTTCTCCTGAAGCATTTGATTGGTAGTAAGTAAATGTTTTAAATTACACAGAGTTTAGAAGGCTATGTAAGGTAGATTGGAGAAGAGGCATAGCACAGCGTTGACAGGAGGGCGAGGTTGCACAGAAGAGAAGCTGCTCTAAAGAGAATGCATCATATTTATTGCCTTTTAAAAACTGCAAACATCAGAAATTAATGAGGAAGGCCGCACAGCATCATGAAAGGAGATGATGAGGGCGATAGGAAGTGCATAGGCGGTGAATTCATTGAGAGAGAAGCAGGTGATAATGGTGCAGAGACTTAGAGAGGTGAAATTATTTATGACAGGAAACTGCATCGGGAGTAAATGCTTCCAGAATTAAATAGAAGGTTAAATGCCTGAGAGTTATGACAGGCTTGTGAAGTAGAGAATAGGTTTGGATGGGCAAACGTGAATCAAAGTTATTGTTCCCAAACAGGCGAAAAGCAGATTGAATGTGTAAGTGAGGTCATTGAATGAATGCTTTTAATTTCACGAGACCATCAGCTTATGGGATCCAGAGTCTGATCTTTAACCATTTTCAGGTTCCTTTCAATGTCCGCTCTCCTATTATGAATCTTGATCAGAAGCTAGCCGTCTTGAGAAGTCTTGCCTCTTTAAAGAGCTCATTTAGATTATCCACCTTCAGGTTGCTCTCATAATGGATACCAATATCTTCATAAGCTGCACACTCGAAGATAAAGTGACATTCAATCTCAACCACCCCCTTGCTACAGAAACTACAAGTTCTTTGCTCCCACTCTTCATAAGTACATTGGAAGGCCATGTACTTGAAATTGTGTGATTGAATTAATAAGATCCGAGTTTGTTCCAATCTTTGTTTTATTGAATTTTGAAGAAGGCAGAGTGCTGGCTGTGATGTTGTGTTTTGTGAATGTCTACTCCGAGAGGGGAGTACCCTCTTGCTTCATTGTATGTTTGAGAAAGAATGATATTTATTGTAGGTTACATTGTACTTTAAAAGGAATTGTTACTCAATTAAAATAACAAACATATAATAAAACTTTTATTAAAAATTAATTAAATATGATAAAATTATTTTATTAAAAAAATTATGAAAATGTACATAATTTTTTTTCATAAACCATTAGTTTATATCATCTTTAATTCTTGATCATTTACTCGTTATAATTGACATAATATGATAAAAGCTAAAAAAACTTATTTTTAGTGGCCCCTGAACGTGAAAAAGTGGGACAAACTATTGTGTCATCACTTTGCTCAAGGACTACCCTAACGAGAGTTCATGGTGCATCTAAAAGCACATAAAATGGTGTTTCCTAGTTTGAGAATTGCAAGATTGGTAGTCAGCATTTTTTTCTAAATAGCTCAATCTTGTTGATATTGATATGTCTAATAGAACAACTCATCTTTTTTCAATACTCTTCCAACACCATAGAGATGCATGCATAATTATTGATGAATTTTCTATAATATTTAATGTGCCCTAAAATTGCATGAATTTTTCATAGCATTTCAGCCACATTTAACTATAATATTACCACCACCTTGGTTGGGTATACCAACAACCTCTCTTTACAAATGGCAATAGCCCAATATTTTCCCAAATGGCGTCATAAATGTTTTATTTTTCAAATTGAGTACAATCCTCAATTGTCTATACATTTCAAACATTAGACACAAGGAAACATTTAACATTCATGAATATGGGCGGGAAGAATGGCAAAGATGGGTGTTCAAACGGTGCCCCTTTTGCGGCTATCGCAGGTGATGGACCCCCCTCTGCGGTGGCCCGTGCTGGCGGTGAAGGTAAATCCCTTGCGGGCTGTGTTGTTCACAAGGGCACCGATGGATTCGTTGTCCAAGAAGGCAGCAAAATGAATGTTGGAGAGAAATGTTCAATATGCAATGGCTCTATTGTGAGGGCGTCGCAGAATGCTTCAAGTTTTTCGGTCTTGGAATTTGTCGAATAGAGGGTTTATAACTATTGCAAATACCATATATGTTGATCTAAAATCTGAGACAATAGAGGAAATAGATGAGATTGTTTTTGAGCTCTCGGTTCGTGGGGTGATCTGTCGGTTTAGGGGCTTTTGGCCTAGCCTCCCTCAGCTGCACTTCTAGATTTCCAACGAATGGGAGCTGCTAATTTTTGGTAAAGTTCATATTTTCCCCATGGCTAAGGGGTTCTTTGTTGCTAAGTTTGACAATGCTCAGGATAGAAACAAAATTTTATGTGACAATTTTTTTAGTTGGGAGGACAAATTTTTGCTGATGATTAAGCCCTAGTATTCTGATTTCAATCCGGCCTCTGAAACTTTCAATAAGATCCTAATTTGGGTTCGGCTGCCAAATCTTCCCCTCCATTTATGGAATAACCCTCTCTTGAAAGAAGTGGATGATGCCCTTGGCAATTTTTTGCTAGTGGATGATGAATCCTCTGACATTTTTCATTCCACCTTTGCTCGCATATTGGTTGAAATGGATATTTCAAAAGGATTGCCTGCTGAGATTTTACTTAAATCTCTTAAGGGTTCTTGGGTCCAATCTTTGGATTATGAAGGGATTCCCTTCCGTTGCAGAAGATGTTTTAAAATAGGTCATGTTGCTGCTCAATGCGGTTTTGAGAAAAAAACAATGACGACTACATGGTGGAGAGGTGCCTCTCTACAACATCATACGGTAGAGAAGAAAATTGAACAACACAGGAGTTTTTTTGATGTGGTTGCATCGGAACCACGGGGTCTTGGGGCACCCCCCCTGGACGTCTCGAATGGTGGCGCTGCTGAAGCTATACAAATTCATCTTGTTGAAACCCCTAAAGAGCGAGAGATTGGGTCTCAGGCTGCCATTTCGGGTGATAGTGCTCCGGCTATCATTTCTAGTGGCTTTTCTGATATGTCTATGCCCGCACAGAAGAATAATGTTGAAATCACTGAGACAATGGTTGCAGGCATTCATCTTCAGGAAAAAAGTGTGTTGGCTTGGCAAGATAAGGCAACGCAAGTGGAAGAAGGTTGGATTACTGTTATGGGCAAGAAAGCAAAATTCTCTAGGCCTTCTTTCGACATGACTCTTCGCTCCCACAAGAGAAGTTCTAATTGTAAATCTTGATGGGCCTTGCTAGGGGGCTGGTTTTTTTTTTTTGGCTGGTTGTAGGTTGTCTTTTTTGCAGCTTTGTTTTTTTGGGTTTGTAAAGGGTTTTGAGTCCCTTCAAAACTTTTTTTTTCCTTAATCAAAAACATTAGACACAAGGAATCTACATGATACACCACCATCCCATATATAGTCTAGTCATCTAAGTATACCTACAAAAATTCATAGATGAAATTTTTGAAGACATTGGCCATAATGCACAAGAACACAACTAGTACATTCTTCAAGTCAAATGTCATCAAATTATAAGAAAAAATCCCCTGCTATTGCCAATGTGGTCTTATCTTTATTCTCAACAATTTGGACTTGATGGTACTATGGTAATTCATCAATGAAAGTATATATTCCTTACCTATGATTCCTTCAACAATTTCTTCTATAAAAGGTGTATGAAAGGGCACTATCATACAGGCCTCATTTAAGGATTTACAATCAATGCAAATCCTAATGTGCCCTTCTTAATTGAAGTCACCATGGGACTTACCCACTTTGATATGGGTTGTTTTCAATGATTTATTAAAATACGTGCCACCCTTCACTACTTAAGGATATATTATTGCACTTTCACCTTTAGTTATCTAAACCTATAAATCATGTAGTTTAATCTCTTATATGTCGTTGTCATGTTGCACATGTATGTACTCTATAGGTTTTTAATAGACATCCTCCTACTAGTTTCAACCTCATTTATTTCTTCACTACTATCCCTCCTCATAACATACTTTTTGATTTGGAAAATAATTGTGAGCCACCAAACATGGTAACAACAATCTTAGGTTGTTCTTGAATAAGATAGTTTGTAAGCTAATTGGTGCCTAATTGACACCAAAATAAATTCCAAAGTGTGCTAGAAATCCACTTTCAATTATTCCAAGCTCAAAACTTATTTGTGTCTCCTTATGAATATCCTCACAAACCTTGATAAAGTGTTCACAAATTAAGGTGTTGATAATTTGGGGTCACAATATTCAATGGTTGGCATCACATGCCCTTACATGTGGCAATGCGATATAATCATAAATAGCGAATCTAATGAGAAATTATCTTCATGCAAAAAGGTATAGAAAGTAAAAGATCGATGCAAGAGTACATAACATAAGATGAATTATTATTAAAGAATAAATCACACGATGTGTAGAACAACAAATTAATTATATTTATTCACTATGCTAGAAGTTACATTAAAATTAGATATTAACAATTTATATCCAAGATAGTACATTCCCATATCCATGAAACATTTAGGTCTCTAATATTTAATCTATTACATCTTTATTTCTTCTTTGTTGCTTTCTTTCAATGGATCGTCACTTTCTTACAAAGATTACTTGATGTACTATTACAACATTGCTCAAAATGTAGTACAATGTCCTATGTGCATGTAAAGGGAATCATGGGGTCAATACCAAATCATTTCAACTTATATCCTTCATTGAGATTGGGTGCATTCCCTTGGTGTTTGCAAAATGAACTTTCCTAACATAGGTTCTGCAAGATATAATCTTTGAAACTTGATGTGACTTCAACACATTAGCACACAATCTTAAATAGGTCCCTATAGCATAAGAACACGCCACAACTTAAAATGAGGGAAACCATATAATATTTGGCACATAGACATGTTCAAAGTCCCAATAAGACATTATGATTACAATTTGGAGGCTTTAAGAGTAATGCGGTACTACCTAGGAGAATGATCATTAGTAACTCTATATGCATAGTTAGAGAACTGTAAGGAGAAATGAAATAACTAAAATAATAAAATAGTTGTGGTGATAAAGAATTTTTTTAAAAGACAAAAAATTTAAGAAAACATATTTAAGGTGATGCAATACTACTTGACCTCTAAGATGTTCATGCATCATAATGTGTGTGTAAGTACAAGTTTTCCTTGAATATTGTAGTAATATATAGAATGAAAATTTACATGGCTCTCCAAACTTTTTGTGGATCACCCTTATTGATCATTTGTATGGATTTTGTAATCTCATTATTCCCCATTTATTAAAAGGCTAGTGTTTGGATAAAATTGTGAGGACTCGATAATTGAATGACATGAATACCATTTTTTTTTTGTAAACCATAGTTCCTCTTGATATTAATACATATATTAATTTTGTTTATGTTGATCAAATTCTAGTGTCTATTTGATATGTGAATAATCATCTAGGCCAACTTTTTAGACTAATTTTGTCTTACTTTTAAATAGCACAACACCTTCCATCAAGGATTGAGGATCTAGAGTAATATTGAATTAGATGTGTGACTATAGATCAATACTAACTAATGTCTATACCATGATTTGTCACATTATTATAAGAGTTTGTGGATTTCAACAAGAAAATTAATACTCTAATTTTTTTTTTGATTGTGTAGATATTGTTGACTTGGGAAAATCAAACCAAGTTGAAGGGGGTGTGTTGTTTCATAGGATTTAACTAGTGAGAGGTGACATCACATGTATAGGAAAATCGGGCATGATAATTGAGGTAAAATATTGAATGTGGTGATAGAAAGAAAGTCCAAGTTATTGGTGTATATAGCTTGACAAAAATTCAAGTTAACCTACCAAAGAAATTAAGGACGAGAGTTGTTAATTAATTACATAAAAACCAAGGTACTTCAAAGAAGTTGCGAATAGTAAGAAACATGGTATTGATAGTAAAAGAAAAGAGGCAATCCAAACTTGTTGGGAAAGATGTCTTGTACAATATATTATTTAATTACAATGTGTCTTAGAGATGTAGATGCCATATCCATGGGTTAACTATTCTTGAGGCCACTTGCATATTGTATGTAGCATTGGGATACATATTTAATGTGGGTTGCACATTGAGAAAATGTTTAATATTGGGAAAGCTTAGTACCAAAAATTAAATGAGGGGGGCATGGTTTTGTAAGCTTGCTGTTTTGTAGGGGCAAGGTTTATGCAATACCACTTGGTGATTTTGTGCAAACTTATTTTTATAAAAAGCAAGCACATAGTAGTTTTTAAATTGGTTGTCATAATATTTGGCTTGTTGGCTAAGTTTGATTGAGCATCTATTGTAATTCTCAGTTGTAAGGAGAGGAAGCATGAATTGGGATGCATGATTACACTATTCTCATTTTCTTGTTCACATGGAGTGCAATTAGTGAGCTTGATGTTTCAAAACCGTTACTTGGAGACTTTACAAGTGTATTTTATTTTTTGTTCATGAGATAATACATTGACTATGTGATAATTTTTGGAGGTTTGGTTTTTCCATTTGAGAGATTTACCAAGGTAAATATTGTGTCATGTTGATAGTATTTTTTGTTTATTCTTTTGCATTGTGGATTTTGAATACTTTCTTACATATTTCTCTCTCTTGGGGTATGTGGAAATGGTTAATATTACTCCTTTCATTTGGAATTAAAGCCTAGTTTTCAAGTTGAAAGAGGAAATATCTTCCTAGTGGCAAAAAAAAATGAAGCCATTTTCAAGGTTACAAGTGTATTTGCAGACTTGGGTTGTTGCAAGTCTAGGGTTTAATGGAGATTTGGTAAATGGTTTTTTTGTTTGGGACCTTTTTGTGGGAGTATTGGTGGTTATATTTTTTAGAGACTTCTTGGACAAAAATAGACATCACCATTAAGTCCAAAAAGGCCCAAAATCCTATGGATTCATATCTAAAATAATTATGTTTATAGAAGAAATATGATTTTTTTTGGGACATGGATGAATCTAAGGTTTTGTTGTCCATAAAACCATATGGTCCATATGAAAATACCATCTATATTTTTATTTTAGATCCATAGGTATATTCAATAGATTTTTGGAAATATTCCTCGGTCACAATTGTATAGAGGTAGTTTTGGTATAGTGTTATTCATTGCAATCTACAAGTTTGCATAATGATGTGTTAGTTTGGTGCTAACTACATGGATTCCTTTTATAGATTTTTTGGCCCATAGCTCTAATCACATAGTGAACTATAGATGTAGTGATACATTGGTTCTTTCCTATGGTCACACTATGGGCAGGCCCCCAACCACACCCAACCAGTGGGGGCTAAACCCACCTAACAGGTTGTATTTCATTGCTCCCCCACTACTCCCAATCTCACAACTACCACCACCACCTCTACATTGCCACAAATCCACTTGAGTGTTTCTCAAACAATGACACCACCAAAGGGTTTCCATGTAGCCATCACTATTCATTATGATTTGCCTAATGGGAGAGATTTTTCTAGAGGACATAACTTTGGCCTAGGAAGTTAGATTTTTTTGCTTTCTCATAGTCAATGGAATATTTTTCCAAATACTACATTGTAGTATTAGTGGTTTCCCCATATTTTTTATTTTACAAATAAAATACCAATTGGAAGCTAATTTTTCTCTCATTATATTAATAGGTCAAATCGTGTACTCACAATTTCTAATTTTAGACTTATAGGAAACAAAGGATATTTTCTTAGGACTTCGCAATGGATCATGTTTGGATGTTTTCGTATGTGATTTTCTTACTGATATTTTTGTTTGAGATATTTGTTGGTTGCTCTAGTATGGTACTTTGAGAGTTTTGGGAAAATTGAATCTAGAAGTTATTTGGTGTTTGAGTCATGGAAAAATTACATTGTTTGGATGGATGTTTGTCTTGTATGGATGGATATCTATCCCATATGGATGGATGTCTATTATATTTGAATACATGTCTATCTTATATCAATGATGCTTATCCTATATGGATGAATGCTTATCTTGTTTGGAAGATGATTGTCTTGTATGGACAAATGTTTATCCCATATGGATAGATGCTTGTGATGCATAGACAAAAAATAAATTGGAGCTAAGAAATATTTGTAAATTTTTTTTATGGTTTAACTTTTATGGTTGTTACACCAAGACTCACTATCATCTTAAAGAATATATTACATGTAGGATCTAGGTTCATCATCAATACTTAATAAAGAAAATACACAATAAAAATCCGATAGGTTATACATGTCAATAGGATTTTTTTTTCTTGTGTATATTCTCAAGGGTGGAGTAAGGGAGTATCCCTCTTGTTTTTCTACCTACTCAACCTCTTCATGTTAATTATTACACTCAAAACTCCCGCTTGAACCCTCTTTTTCTTCTCCATCCTCCAATCTATCATTTTTTCTTCCACATGTGCATCTTCTTGCTTCAATTCAAATTGCACTATCAATCCATGGAGCTTAAGTTTAAATCTAAAAGAACGCCCTGAGTGGTTCAAACTAAAATAATAGAGAGGGATTTTTACAAAGATAAGTTGCTTGAGTAGCAATTTGTGTGGTAATTCCTACAAAGTCATCCATGGGTAAACAATGTACTTATCATATTAAAATTCAAAATATTTTAGATAAGAATAATATGGTATTTAGTGATTTGCATCCATAATTTCTACTTGCTAAAGGGTTCTAGCATATCAAGAGTTGGAGTCGAACTCTAAGCTAGACATGACTCCTCCTAACCGAGATCCAAGAATGTACAAAAAAGAGATAGAGAAGGCCATAAAGGAGTTCTTAGAGATGGGTCACACAAGCTTAACTCTCACTCCTTTTCTTTATTTGTGGTTCTTGTAAGAAAAATTATGGTACCATGTGGATGCATATTGACTATAGAGTTGTGAATAAGACTATAAAAAATAAGTACCCCATTTCTAGGATTAATGAGCTAATTGATGAGTTACATGGAGTTGTTTCTTTAAAGATTGATTTGAGATCAATTTACCATAAAATTTATATGAGAGATGGGGATGTGCACAAAACAACATTAAGATGTTTATTCATGTATTTTTTTTGACAAATGCTCTTGCTACTTTCCAATCATACATGAATCAAGTACATGTAGTCAATTAGATAATTTTATTTTGATTTATAGCAAGACTTGGGAAAATCATTTGAAGCATCTAGACTTACCATTGAAGCTTCAAAGCATGAACCAATTTTATTATCAATAAAAAAGAAATAATTATAATATAATGTCTAAGGACACACCCTTACAAGAGTATCACCGACTCTAGAGAAATTTTCGTAACATAATGATGCCTACAAACTCATTATGGAAACTCCATCTCTAGCATCCAATAAATAAGCAAATATCAAACCACAAACCATGTGCCAAAACTATAACTTGAAAGTGGCATCATATTTGGCCTAAAATCTAATGCCCAAATTGGTCATGGTCTTCTATGTTAAAAATAACATATACTCTTAGAGTTGTCATAACTTTCATATGTAACTCCTCAATTTGAGCACTCATTTTGGTATATTCAAACTCATTCAAAGATGCCTTCTAACACATGTCATAGACTATCATAATGTTAGTCAAGATTCTAATGTAACTCTCATGTAATCATTCTCTTATGCATCATAGAATCTTATCATAAGTAACTCCTTTTTACAATGTCATAAGATGTTTATAATGGTATTAGATGCTCTTATAACTTCTTACACATTTCCTGATGTATCTAACACACGGCCAATAGTGCCACCTCAAAGTGAGATGCCTTCTTCTCCATGTGAGGAAAAATAAATAAATACAAATAATTAATAAATATGAACATTAGGATGCAAGCTCAAGACACCTTTCCTAATATGTGTTTATTCCCTATTACATAATTTGACTCCTTTTATGTCTTGAGTTATTTTCATGGACAAGGGTCGACCCCACAACGACAAACTTGACCATTGAAATTTTACAATTCAAATTCAATTTTTTGTTGACTCTCACTCATTCTTTTCTTGCATATAAATACCTTCAATTGCATTAATTATTATCATCATCACATAACAATACAAGTATCATTTGAATTTATAAAAAAAGCATGCAAGGAACATTTCAATTTAGAGCACTAAAAAACCTAATTCTACATCACACAACTCTAGAGCATTTGTACAATTGAGGTTAGTTGTCATTGATCCTTTATACACATTCATGGGGGTTGATCTAGGTGAATGTGACCCCTCACAACACAGTGAAAACCTTTCAAAGGTATTTTAAAATATCATTAGTCTTTTATTCAATCAAAAAGGTAAAGAAAACAAATACCAATCAAGCAAATCACAAAGGAAAGATACACACATTGGCAAATTATATATGTGGGCGTAGGACATTTCTACAAGTGTGGATCTAACTCTAATATGGAGACTAGACCTTTGACAATGTAGACAAAGCTTTTTGATCCTAAGACAAAAAATAGGCTAAGATCACATTTCTACAAAACTATAGATAAAATAGATTCTAGAATCTTCATAAAGAACACTTGTCCTTCGATTACATAATTAAGTACCCCTCTTTTTCACATTTAATTATTATATCTTAACAATTAATTTAAAATATATACTTTTACAAAGCATA
>VDFB02379711.1:244524806-244597930 GCA_007258455.2 Sequoia sempervirens
CTTGAATCTCCCACTGATGCTCTAAATAAAGGGTTCCCAAGATTGAGGAAAACCATTTAGTGTCAACATAACAAGATCTTTGTCTGCAATTATGTCCCCAATAGTGCTCAACTGATCTCTCAAATCAGCAATCTTCATAAAGAACGAGATGACTGAATCATCTTTAGCCATTTTTACATGGTGAAGCTGTTGTCTCAAAGCAAGGGCTCTGCTGGTGTTGTTGATCTCATACAATCCTTTTAGAGTATCAAACATTTCTTTAGTTGTCTTCAACTTGGAGATGATCGGTACTAGGTGATCCATCACAGAGTCCATCATGATCTTTCTAGCCTTCGTGCCATTTTTCTTCCACTGGATTTTCTCAGTATCATCAGAAGGCTCGGGCATATTACTTTCCACGAAATCAAGACGATCATTCTCCTCTAATGTAATGAGTACCCTGGGTTTCCAAGAGTTGAAGTTTGTGGCTCCATCAAGTCTATCTTCTACCTTGATACCGATCACCATCTTCTTTTTCCGCACAAATTCACCTTCAAAGATCTGCCCTAGATGAAAAATAGACTGCTTAACAAATCTGATCAGATCTTTTCTTAGACCCACTCTGATACCATGCTAGTTTTAAGATCAGATTTGACAGAAAGCAGAAATACAAAATGATGAACAATCAAACACAGCAAATACCCTAGGAAAACCCAGCCAAGAATATATCTCTTATATATTGAATGAAAGAGCAGAAATTTGCTTACAATTTGGGCCAAACTCTAGGCCGATCTAAAATAATGAAACACAACACCTCTCCTAGATGCGAATGCACAATTACAATGAATTCTCCTTGATGTCGATCTGCTCTAAGCAAAATAATAATTTGCTGTAGATATGTGAACTCCTTGATAGGTGCGAATTGTCTTGAGAATAAATTGATTGATGATCAAATGAAATGATCATCACCTTCTATATATACAATGTAAGGTGCCTCTTCACAAGCAAGGCGACTCTTCAAAAGGGTCGGCCTCATTCAAGAACCAAGGCGACTTCTCATCTTGGGTCGTCCTTATAAATTTAAAATAATATTTATATATAGCAAGTCCGACTTGCCTTGGAATTATTTATTTATCATTTATTATTTCGATTTTCAAAGAAGGATATCTCCCACAGCTATAACATCAACACGAAGAATTTCTAGACCTCTCCAATCCTTGTCCAACATAGCTCTCAATCTGTTAACAATTGTAGCAGCTTGAGCAAGAGTTTTGTCTTTCTCCAAATACTTCTCAAACTCCCTAAGTCTTCTATCCAGGGAAAGAAGTTGCTCTGCAGGGACCTCAAGAGCATCATCTTCCTCCACAGACGAAGCAAAAGGAGAAGCAAGAGAGGTAGGAACATGTGTAGCGGCTTCTCCAAAGAGGTTGGAGAACCCAATGGACATCCCTGAAATTACTTCCTCAAAGGTAGGACCGGTGACCTTCTTAAATTCCATCCCTATATGTCACAAACTCCTTCTATACACGCGCCCAAAGGTTGTAGACTGAGTCGTAAAGCTCATAAAGCTTCACAACACACAAATCTATAACGCACCCAAAACACAAGAGAAAGATTTCCAACACAAAGAAATGAAAACAAGAACTTCACGTCGGGTTCACCAAAAATGGAGAGAAGGGGAATTTGTCACCCTCGAGGCTCTCAGGTCACGAAAGAGCCTAAGGGAATGAACTGCCCTAAACTAACTCAGACTACCTAATGAGTTAAAGAAGAAAGGACAAGCTGAAAAGAAGGGGCAAACAAGACTCTATTTCCCTTCGGATTATGATAGGTGTTTTCAAGAAAAGAGTGAGTAGACTACATAGGTCTCAGACTGTGAACCGGACAGCTCCCTGTCAGAGGACGGAAGCGCGGGAGTCGAACTTCAGCGTGCTGCGCTAGAGTCTCAAATACGCGTTGGCATCATGTACGGACAGAGGGTCGAGCAACAGCCAAAAATTCATAGAGTCTATTGACAACCCGAATGTTATAGTTTTGCAATTTGACAGAAAAGCAAAGGAAATGCGACATACAACAAGAAGAATACTATAAAAGCTATTCTAACAGCAAAATGACAAAGAAAGAAGAAGAATGCCAACTTACACAAGGTCTAGTTCGCCAACTAGCTCCAAGCAAACAAACAACACCTACAGACACAGTAACAGGAAAAATGTTGGGGTTGTGTTTGGAACTTGCCTCAGTCAAGTCCTCGTTTCGGTGTTCCCACCTCCATGGACAGCCAATAGACAATGATATTGTAGAAAAGCGATAAAGAAGTAGATAGAAAAGACACAATGAAGTAGAGAGCAACGACAACCTAGATGCTACTCTACAAGAACAATAATGCAAACAAGCAAGCAAGCAAATGAACACAATATCGCCTTCCCTTCTACAAGCACTTGAGGCCGATAGAGGAAGAAGGAGAGCAATATCACCACGCCAAAGAGGTAGAGCTTCGTGAACGTGCAATGACAATGGCGCTAGAGCAAGAAGCTATAGAAACCAAGTAGAAAGTTGGTAGCAGCAAGAGAGAGTGATAGAGAAGCCATGAAAGGTGTTAGAATGATCAAAAATGTTGCAAGAATGAATGGAGAGAGTGGAGTGAAAGAATTCGCTTGAAAGTGGAAGAATGAAGTTGATAGAAGTTCAAAATGGGCAAAAATGGAGGCAAATAGTCGTTTCTTGTCGATCAAGATTTGGCAGGGAACATTACATTCACAGGTGGTAAGGAATCGTAACGTTTCTGTTGCTTCCTGATGTAGGAATCTTGTTAGGACGACAGCATAGCACACGGACATCCATGTGACGCACGTGCGTCCCCAACAAAAATTCCCTCACCGACACAAAGCAACAGGCACATGCAGGCAAAGCAGGATAAAAGCAAGGGGGTATTTACATTATCGGACTTGTAAGGCTAAAATGAGGGTAAATTAATGGGAAATTTGCCTAGGTGCAAATTTATGCCATTACACAAACACATATAATTTTATATACTCAACTCCACTATAGGATACATTGGGCAATGCACTCCTAAATTCTGTCAGTGTGTCTTTTATGAAAACACATTCCAGAATAAGATTCCACAGTCAATGCAGTCCCATCCCATCTGATCCAACTCACAAATTTCTGTATCATTTCATGGCCGATTTTTTTTTTTTATAATTAATGGTTTTCCTTAGCCTAAATAGACATTGAGTTTCCGTAGCTTTCAAGATGCTTTTGGCAATCAGGACCTTAAATCTGCTAAAAGATGCCATATTCATATTTAAGAGAAGAAAATACAAATAATTTGATATACCCAGTACATGCACCTGTGGTGTAAAAACAACTCAGACACATAAATACAGGCCAAAAATGGAGCGATAGGTTGACTCCTAGTGGTTAATAATGTGATTTTGATGATACAGATCTGCTGATATGACCACTTCACAACGTTAAAAATTGTGGACATACCTATCTGTGCATTTCACGCTTGTTACAAAACCTTAAGAGCAAGGTTTGGTTGGTAAAGAAATCCATGAATAATGGCTGGTTTGCATTCTCCCTCTCACCCCACTCAGTAGTAGAGGTTGGGGATCACGAGGATCCTCCTCATAAGTCCCCTGCACAATCAGCTTCCAGTAGCTTTTGTAATTTGCAGGCTTCTTCTCAGATGCCTAGTTCAACTATAACTTATCACAGCTATGGAGAAAGTGATGGGGGACCATGGCCTTAACGTCTGATGGTTCTCTCTGTATTATGAAGGTCATCAGCAGGTAAGGAAAGCAGAGCCAAGATAACCAATTTTTGTCTGAGCTACTTGCTAATAAAATTTATAGATGAAAGCTTGAAATCGATTTTATTGGCATTAATATTATGCTTTATTAAAGCAAACTTTTTTTTTTTTTTTGTCTTTTTGTAATGTAGATTGGAATGATTTGAAACCATCTGGACTACAAGCAGCAAACCTTCTATCAACAAAACATGTTCAACAGAAGCCTTTCGAGAGAAGAAGCTACGCAGTATGATGACTAAAAATATCTGATGATGATGTTTTCTACTTGTGTTTGTGACAATTTAGATGTTGGAAAGAGAATGAAACACAAAAGAAACGATCTGACTGCGTACAGATTCCAAAACACTAAATTCACTGAAACCATGGCAAGTGACTTACCTCAAGATTCTGCATAAACTGTCATGCTATCAACGATGTCGATGATGAAAATGGGCAGACTTTACAGGAAAAGTTCGCAAAACCCTACCACAGCAGAAATTTTTTTAAATGAGAGGAACCAAAACCAATCTCCCTACATCTGCTGCTTCAATCTATTCGCAGTAAAGGAAAAGTCAATCTGAAAATATCGGGGTTTAGGGCTACTAGATTCTTGAGCTCTAGACAAGATTTTTCCAGCCTTTTAAACAAAAATATTGGTCACAAGTTTAAGTTTGTTTCCAGGCGTGGGGCGAGGAATGTTTCAACTAACCCAAAGTTGTGTTTCCTGGCATGAGACAATTTTCCGGAGAACCAATGCCTTCACTTAACAGATAACAACAGAACTGTTTTATAATGAAATAATACACAACAAAAAAATGATCCAGCAGTGTACAGATTCCAAAAAATATAACTCATTGAAACCATGGCAAGTGACTTACCTCAAGATTCTGCACAAATTGTGTAGTGGTGTCAACTATGACGATGAGAAAAAATAGGCAGAATTTGTAGGAAATTTTTATGAAACCCTACCATGGCAGAAATTTTTAAAATGAGAAAATAAAAACCAATCTCCCTACAGCTGATTTTTGCAGCCTTTTAAACGAAAATAATGGTTGTGAGTTTAAGTTTGTTTTTAGGCATGGGGCGAGGAATGTTTCAACTGACTGAAAGGTGTGTCTCCCGGTGCGAGACAACTGTCCGGATAATCAATGCCTTCATTTAAAAGATAACAGCAGAATTGTTTTAGAATGAAATAAAACACAACAAAAAAATGATCCGGCCACGTACAGTTTCCATAACATATAGCTCACTGAAACCATGGCAAGTGACTTACCTCAAGATTCTGCACAAATTGCGTAGTGTTGTCAATGATGACGATGAATTAAATGGGCAGAGTTTGCAGGAAAAAATTACGAAACCCTACAACAGTAGAATTTTTTTAATATGAGGCGAACCAGAACCAATCTCCCTGCAGCTACTGCTTCAATCTATTCACAGTAAATGAAAAGTGGATCTGAAAATACAGGGGTTTTAGGATTATTAAATTCTTGAGTTCAAGACAAGATTTCATGCACATGAGGCGACTGAAATTCGATTTGATTCGGAGGACGGCGAGATTTTTACACCCTTTTGAACAAAAATATTTATTGCGAGTCAAAATTTGTTTTCAGGCGCGAGGAATCTTTCAACTGCTCCGAATTTTTTTTCAGGCATGAGAATACTAAATTCCATTGGGCTGTGCCCACACTGTATAGCCTATCGGCTAACAAGAAACAACAAGAACTGCAATTTTCTGGCGGTAAAGATAACATAAAGAAGCTAAAATTTGCGTTGGACGATTAAAAAAGAGAAAATGTAGAAGGTTCTTTCATTTACTTAGGCAACAGTGAAATATTAAAACAATAAAATGCACAAACAGAGAAAAAAAGATTTGAATCACCTGATACACGCACATCCGACATTCCTAGACGCCTCCTATTAGAGCTTTGATTCCTCGTTCATTAGAAGTAATTACAGTAGATGCAGACAGAGGAAGGGGCAAAAATTGTCAAACGAGTCAAGCTCGATTTTATTTTTCAAAATTTGAAGTCATAACGGTAATGTCTATTGAATTAATTGAAAATATGTATTATTGGATCATAAAGTATGATCCCAAACGTTACT
Organism: Sequoia sempervirens; assembly: GCA_007258455.2. Taxonomy (NCBI): domain Eukaryota; kingdom Viridiplantae; phylum Streptophyta; class Pinopsida; order Cupressales; family Cupressaceae; genus Sequoia; species Sequoia sempervirens. Next base: position 244,530,682 of record VDFB02379711.1, read on the forward strand.
GTAAAAATTTGCACACAGTTGATCCGCTTCAAAATAGGAAGTATTTTCCACATGGGTTAATATATACTAATCTAGATTATTAGTACCTATCTAAAACAGATATTATTGTAGTCATTTTTTTATTTGTGAAATTATATTTTATGAATTTTTTTAAATATTTATTTTATTTGAAAGATTATTTATTAATATTTTTATTGGCTAAATGATCTCATATCTTACTTCGACCTTCATATTGTTCAAGTTATGTGAGTGAAATATGTACAATTTATTATTAACAATAATATACTAACACTCTATCATGACAAGTATTTTTGTTTTCAAGTAATGTCTAAGGGTGGAACTTATGATACTCACCATTTTTATCATGTTTTCTCTTACTCTTAATTTGTAATACTTTTGAAGGAGAATAATATTGATAGATACAAAATAAATATTTAGTATTAATGTTCATTTCAAAATAAGTGTAAGATCAAACTAATGGTGAGATGGCTATTGCACCATTAATGAGCATTGAAGAGCAAGTTAAACCATAGAATTAATTACTATTTATTTTATTGAAAGCTTGTAGTTGGAGAAGCTCTACAAGAATTTTAGTCATAATAGAGTTGCAATTTTTCATTACATCAATATTAGACTAAAAAAATAAACATTGAATCTCCAAGTGACTATTCGAAAGCATTTTGTACTAAAAAGGGTATAAGTAATTTTTATGGCCAAATTTAATTTGCATGAACTACTCTTAATAGTGGTAGGTCAAATGAAGTCTACATAGAAATATTCTATCGTTGACAACTATGCCTTGAAACTAATTACATTCTTGCCAATTTATTGACTTGTAGAACTCATATTTGTTGCCTAAAGATCACTGGATTCTTCGACATTTTTTGGAAAATATTACATCCTTCATAGCAAAATACTTGCAATTAGAAACGAACAAAGTTTAGAGTTTAACCACTATTAAATATCAAAGTTTGCCTTATCTTTTTCTAGGAAATCTAAGTCATATAAAGGGTAATATTTTATATTAATGAGATAATCATGAATATAGTGAAAAATAGATTCTTAATAATTCATTATTGAAGTTGCTTGATCAACTTCTATTCTAGCACATAAGGAATAAGATTAGCTTTTACTTTAGTGAAATATATGTTATTAGTACTTAATTCTAATTCATTTTAAGAAAATCTATTGAATTTTCCTACCTAGGAGAAAGATATAAAAAAACACCCCTCGTTTGAGTTGTTAAATTTTTCATTAGCCATAAATTGGGTAAGATAACGAGGGTGTGTCATACACTCAAAATTCCAAACATAATTCTATAATCTTCGCTATTCTATTGATAATTAGAAAGATGTCTAAGGAATATGACTATTGATTATGGTGATGCGCTTAGCTTTAGTCATGAAAGGATTGAAGCCATGTAGGTGTTGGAATGTTCCAATTTTTTTATTTAATCCTTAGGGATTTTGGACTTTATTCTTCATTAGGGTTGATTTCTCTATGTTTATGTTTGAAATCCTTGTCCTCATTGTATTTCAAAGTTGTGTTGCAACTTCTTTTTCAAAGGAGACTTCTTGTTTCGATGACCTAGAGTATTTTGAGTCATGTTTTTTATAACTTCAAATTATGTTGGTTTAGTAGACCCACTTTATGTTAACTTGATGTCACGTGTATTCATTTGCTTCCTATGATTTCATGATCTTTATTCACTCTAATGTGGCACTTGCTTGATTTCCCACATGTTTGGCGTTGATTGCATTATGGGTAGTCAATGTGTCATGTTCTACATTATGTGCTTATTGTTGGGGTCGTGAGTGAGCATTTTATTTCCATCTGTCATTACTTACTAAGTTGTCTAGACAAATCACTTTAAAGATATCCATCATAAAGTAATGTTTGGACCTCTTAATTAGCCAAAAATAATTATTTTTAAGTCATAAAGGGGGAATGGGATGTCTTGTCATATTTGTTAGCTAGTTGTATCTCATTGCATCACTAAGTTTTTTCCCATCGTTATTATACAAATGAACCCACTTTTGTGTACACAATGAGCAATGTCTTTGTTTTAAGGATTTTTTGGTTGAATGCATTGGATTACATGTGGTGGGTTGTGAATACATCTCATTAAAGGTAATGCATTGCTATTTTACATTAGAGTTGTATTTCAATCAGTGAATTGGCAGACTGGATTGACATGTATCCTTGAGCCAATAAATCTACATAATGAAATGAAGGCTCCCTATTGGTCCAAGAAATGCCATGTGATGAGTGAATATTTTATCCTTTAAGATTAGGACAACTAATAGCATTTTAATGTATTGTTGTTGCTCCTTCACAACATGGGTTTATTGTTGCAATATTTTTTTAACATGATGAGTGATATCTTTGAGAAGTCAATAAGGAAGGCTAACATAGAATACAAGTGGTAAAATTATATTGCATTGCCTTGGATTAATGCATCACAATTTGATCAAATAGCTTTTTCTAAAGTGCATGATGGGAAATAATGTTGTAATGGTGGTGAGTTGGCATAATTGTTGTTTTATCTATTCAAATGTAGACATGTCATTAGACCACATGATATTTGCTAGGCTAGGTGTATGATACATCCTCCAATTACTTTGAAGTGTCACAATATGAGACTAAATTTGATGCCTATCATTTTTTCTCTTCACAATCTAAAATGTGATGTGTGATGGCCATCAATTCAACTCATCCCAAATGATCAATGACTAATATTCAAAGTTAGATTAAAAGAATCAATAACTACACCATAATATTTCTAAACTCATACATGCATTTAATGCAAAATGTGGTGAAGCAAGTAAATGGTTCTAGTCATATTTATAGGGTCATTCAGATTTTTTTTTTATGAGAAAGAATAGAAAAGATAGGGATTTCAACCAAAGTAAGGATTGGTGATATTACTGTAGTTCAATTACATGTGGAGGTTTGCATGCATCTGGTAGCAAGAAATAATGGGTAAGTTATTTTTAAAAATCCCTTGGAATTCTTGTCATTTAGTAATCTAAGGTTTGTGTAACTGTGTTTGCTATAATTTGGTGACATTTTCTATGTTTTACAAACCTAAAAAGTTGTCCCCAACCCTAGATATATCATCTTTCTAGAATTTGTAATGATGGAAAAAGTACTCCCTAACATGGTCTTGACTTAGTGTTGTAATGTGTCTGACATATTCACATTAGGTCTTGGGCCCTTGTGAACTAAATGAGCTTATTGTTGCCATATTTGGAGTGTTGTAAAGTATTGTAACACACTTTCACACTTTTCTAGGGTTTTATTAAATAATTGGGCTTCTTTATGCTTTAATTGGCCTAATTTTGCATCCACAAGCCCCGTTTAATGCATCTTTTCAAGGATAATCTTGACATAAACCAAGACCCAATCATAATTCAGATGTTTTTAGGTTGTGGCCCAGATTTAGTGATCTAGGACTCATACGCCACCTTGGGAATATGAGTCCCCCCTAGGTTTTTGGATCCCAATCTAGATTTTGCACCATTCTAAGCATTTTTGAAAATGTGTCCCATAGTTATGCCTAATGGGACTCATTCACCACTTCTAGTGTATGAGTCACATTGGCCCAAAATTAAATTTAATTCAAATTCTTGGCAGGATTTTATTCTCCTAGATCTGATGTCGACTTGTAGTGTTGTAATTTTGGGAATTTTGGCATAAACAAGTATAAATACAAGGTTATTCCACTCAATTTTCATCTAACAAGCAATCAAGTGACCTAACAAGTTGAATGAGCATTCTTATAGCAAATTTTAGTTCACAAGCACATTCAAGTGTTTACAAGAGCATTCAAGGGCTGATTATCAAGTGTTTTAGAGCTTTATTCAAGTATCAAGCATCACGTCAAAGTCATTATGCATCATGTTTGTTTTTGAGCTAAGAATTGTGATGTGGGGTTTCATGATTCAAGTTAGCATTCAATTCAAGATATATCACATTCAAGCAAGAGTCAATATCTACATCCATTGGAGCCACTTCATACATGTTTGCAACACTTTATTGCTAGGGTTTGGTGAGATGTAACATTGCATTTTGTTCATTCATCATTGCTTCATCTAATTTCATTTCATTTCAAGGTTTGATTACCAAAACGAGGTTTGACCAAGGCAAACCCCTTTTCACTAACAAAACAACATTTTTCCCTCTTTAATGTGTGATTTGCAGATCTAGGTTGAAGACGCATTGAAGAGAAAGTTTGGAGAAAGTTGTCAAAGTGTTCAAAGTTGTCACCTTGCATTGGAGATCACTGGAAGACATCTAAAGGTTGCGAATAAGGGTTTTAGATCTAGAAATTAGGTGGAAAGGACAGAGTAGATATTGAAGAGCAGAATCAGACTTTGAATTTCTAGAAAACCTTAACTGGATTGATACACCACTTCTGGCGTATGAGTTCCAGTATAGGCAAATTTCCAAATTTTTGTAGATCCTGAATCTACACTGCCAGAAACCCTAATCTGGGACTAAATCACCTAGTTTAGTGTATGAGTCCCAATAAGCTTTAAATTCAGTGTTTTCAACATTTTAGAGCTTCATCCAGTCCTCTTCAGGTTTTTAGGTGCACACCTTTCGTCTCTCAGCTTTTTATTATGTTTTACATGCATTTTTAGGTCATTTAGTGAATTATTGCATTGTATTAGGTTTAAGCATTTGGAATTATATTTCATTAGTCTTTCCAAGCCCCAGCTTGGTGGTGAACCCCTCTTTATTTTATAATCAGACCTTAGGACTACCCTATTGTTAGTTCTCTTTCTCCTTTGCATACTTTAGATTGAGATCTCTACGGTTTTCCTTGAATGAATGTTGGGAAGTGTGTTGTTCTATGTCCTAAACCATAAAGAAACCATTTTATTTCATTTCATTTTGGTGAACCTGCATTTAAAACATCTTAATTATAATTTGGAGTGCATCATCATCCTAGATCTTGCTTGCATTAACATTACATTAGGGTTTACATTAGTTAATTGGCATTCTAGGGTTTCTAAGTCTTTCATTAGTGAAAGTGCATATAGGTTGCATTTTTGCATCTCAAATCATTGAAAATCATATGAAAAATACATTTTCATTTAGTCTACAAATCATACAAACTAAAAAGCATAAAAATCAATTGAAATTTTCTTAAAATTGTGAAAAAAACCCTCGCTGGGACTCATATGCCCCTCTAGGCGATTTAGTCCTAGTGTAGATTTTAAACTGCATTTTCTAGTATTCAAAACTCTATTTATGTGCTTTTGTTTGTTGTTGATAACTTTCTATTTCAATTTACATAATTTCTGTTGTATTCAATTCATTGCATCTAGTTTAATTTGGTTCATCTTGTGCATTGCTTAAATTCAAAATTGCATCTAGAACATTTCATTTCATATTGTTGCATAGTGTAATTACCTTGATTAGAATTTGAAATTTGCATTACATTTTATCATGGATATGTGCTTTGGTAAGCTTTGGATGTCTTTTAAATCTTTATTGGATGCGTCAAGTTGTGCTTTTAGCAATGACCCTAATGGAATTGAACTTACTCATGCTCACTCAACTCCTAATGCATGTTCTCCTTGTGATGTTGACATCATTGGAGAAGATGATGACAACATGAATAAATTCATAAATAATTGTCTTAACAACCTTGAAGCTAATGTATCCTTTTATTCGTCAATGAAACAACCAACACTCCCTATAATACCACCACCTAAGATGTTTGGTTATTTACATCTTGAAACTAAGACATGAGTTGAACCTAAGTTCCCTAAAATAGGTGAACCTAGTTCCTCTAAGCAAGAAAACACTAAACCATTCTATGTTAACAAAGTGGAAAACACTCCCATCAATTTAGAAGAAACATATGGAAAAGGATTCACGATCTTGAGTAAACAAGGATGTGATACAACAAGCGAACATGAAATTCATCAACTCTTAGAACACATACCAACTGAAAATACTAAAGGGTTAGGATATCAAGACCCTCCTCCCGATATGAATGTCCTCCTTCCTCAAAAACAACCCATGCCTCATAACAATGACACAAAAGATAGGATTGTCTTATGTCCTCCTCCTCAATAGTCAACTCAAGAAGTTGGTGAATCTAGCAAGCAATGAAGGCCTTACAAACTAAAGAAACTAAAATTCCCTTGTCCACCATCTTCCACTAAAAGAACTTTACAAATACTTCTAAACCAAGGACTTATAACATTACCACCCATGAGAAAAAATCCAAAACTATATCCTAAAGATGCAAATGTTCCACATTGTCGATATCATAGAGTTCTTGGACATAGTACTGATGACTGTCATGATTTAAAATATATATTTAAAAAGTTTGATATCATAGAAATAATCCCTTAAAGTGGGATCCTTCTGCTCCTTTTCATGTAACAGTTGAAGAATAATAACATTCTCACTATTACATGTTATACATTATTACAAATCATTTCAAGATTAAAGGAGCTCCTTCCCATCACCTATCTCGGCTCATTCTTGTCTCACATGTAGTGGGGGTAAGAATCTGATAGCCTTATCCTAGTAGTTTATTTTTTGTTGTCCCTTTGGCTAGTTTTCTGCCTTTAGTATACAATGAACATGATTGGGATACAGACGATCTGCTTTAGGTTGACTCGCATGTGCCTTACTAGTCTTTTGCATTATTTCTTTTTCTTTGGTGTGATTGCATGTGCGTAATGTGATCCCATGTACTATTATGTTTGGTGTATCTCTCACTCTCTCTTTGTGACATTCCTCTATTTGTACCTTCATTCTTCTTTATGTCATAAATCTTTTATCTTTTCTTTTTCTTGTGTTTTCCTTTTGGGGATGATGCAAGGCATCGCTCGACATTCATGTCTCTTCCATGTTGACCCAAAAGATTTTCCTTTATCTTTTATTTTCCTTTTGGGGATGATGCAAGGCGTTGAGACATTTAGGTCTCTTCCATGTTGACCCGAAAGGTTTTTCTTTGTTTTTGATCTCTTTTTCATTCTTCCAGTTCTATGCGTATTTGGGGAATGATGGCAATTTTGAGCTCTCTAAATAACATTGTAGAAAGAACATACTGACTCCAAATCCATAGATCCCTTATGTGTTTGGAATTTTATTTTTGGGGGAAACCTCTCTCTTTTCCTTTTCATGACGTAGCTTCATTTAGAAACATATGAATTGGCATAGGGCTTTCCAAGTTAGCTTTGATGTCTTCTTTATTGTTAGCATTTATCATTTTCTACTTTAAAGTAATTGCTCACAGCATGGCATTTAGCAATTTCTTTAAAGTGGAGGCATACATTGGCATTATTATTTTTGCATTTTTTATGTTTCATGGTGTAGTCTTCTTACTTCATGCAATGCATTTTTCACTTTGTGGATGACATTGGGTGTGATGTCCTTCAAGAGCGTGATCTCTCTTAGCATATTATATTCCTCTTAGTGGCTTGATGTGACACACTGCATCCCCTAAGTTGTAAATATTTTATTCTTGGATTGGTCCTCTCTTGGAGACATTAGGCACAATGTTCCCTAAGTTAAGACCTCACATGAACTAAGCAAGACTCCAAGTGAACATTCCTTATTTTGCATTAACAATTTTTTGGTTATATGGCCACCTTGCATAACACACTTTGCATGCATGTGGATCCACCTTGTTTGTTCATGAGTTCTAAGTATATGAAGCTTTTCTTGACTCATGAAGCTCGAATTTTGTTGTTGTGTGGTGCCTTATCAAAGTTATCAAGAGGTATAACTTTGGTATGGTTGGACGAGAAGCCGATCTGAGGCATGACTTTCCCTTAGCCACTCGCATTTGTGTGTGAGTGCATACCATCCACGTGTGTATGTGTCTCACCTTCTTGGATTACTCACCCAATGGATAGCCTAGAGTTTCATTGCTTTAGAGTGAGCGTGCATTTTTTGAACAAACAACCTAGATCTGATCCACATCGTGATGGACAAATAGTCAAAGCTTGATCCACCCCTATTTCATTTTGTTTTTCCTTTCTCCTTGTCTTTGGTAGTGTATTCTTTTGCCTTGTTATTTCTCTTTATATCATCCTCATGTGTGTTCTTTTGTGCCTATGTTAGTTTGTTGTAGGACCTTAGTCCTGGGGGCTTGCACAACCCTCTAGATCATGGTCATCCTATCTTACTAGCATTGGTACATTTGGACCACTCTTGATGTGTGTGGGTCTACTTTAGTGTGAGTTTGAAGCAAGTTCATCCTCTCACTAAAGTGGGGGCTAGATGTAATGACAGAAAAAGTACTCCCTAACATGGCCTTAACTTAGTGTTGTAATGTGGACCTAACATATTCACATTACGTCTTGGGCCCTTGTGAACTAAATGAGGTTATTGGTGTCTTATTTGGAGTGTTGTAAAGTGTTGTAATAAACTTTCACACTTTTCTAGAGTTTTATTAAATAATTGGGCTTCTTTATGCTTTAATTGGCCTAATTTTGCATCCACAAGCCCCATTTAATGCATCTTTTCGAGGATAATCCTGACATAAACCAAGACCCAATCATAATTCAAATGTTTTTAGGTTGTGTGGCCCAAATTTAGTGATTTGGGACTCATACGCCACCTTGGGCGTATGAGTCCCACCCAGGTTTTTGGGTCCCAATCTGGATTTTGCACCATTCTCAGCATTTTTGAAAATGTGTCCCATAGTTATGCCTAATGGGACTCATACGCTACTTCTGGCGTATGAGTCCTGTGTGACCCAAAATTAAATTTAATTCAAATTCTTGTAGGAATTTTATTCTTATAGATTTGATGTTTGTTTGTAATATTGTAATTTCAAAAAATTTGGCATAAACATGTATAAATATAAGGTTATTTCACTCATTTTTCATCTAACAAGCAATCAAGTGACCTAGCAAGTTGAATGGGCATCCTTATAGAAAAATTGAGTTCACAAGAGCATTCAAGTGTTTACAAGAGCATTCAAGGGCTGATTATCAAGTGTTTTAGAGCTTTATTCAAGTATCAAGCATCATGTCAAAGTCATCATGCATCATGTTTGTTTTTAAGCTAACAATTGTGATGTAGGGTTTCATGATTCAAGCTAGCATTCAATTCAAGATCTATCACATTCAAGTAATAGTCAAGATCTACACCCATTGGAGCCACTTCATACATGTTTGCAACACTTATTTCTAGGGTTCGGTGAGTTGTAACATTGAATTTTGTTCATTCATCATTCCTTCATCTTATTTCATTTCATTTCAAGGTTTGATTACCAAAACGAGGTTTGACCAAGGCTAACCCCTTTTCGTTAACAAAACAAAAAAATTCCCTCTCTTTAATATGTGATTTATAGATCTAGGTTGAAGACACATTGAAGAGAAAGTTGTTAAAGTGTTCAAAGTTGTCACCTTGCATTGGAGATCATTGGAAGACATTTATAGGTTGCAAATTAGAGTTTCAGATTCAGAAATCAGGTGGAAAGGATAGAGCAGAATCAGAATTTGAATTTCTAGAAAACCTTAACTAGACTGATATTCCACTTCTGGCATATGAATCCTAGTATAGGAAATTTCTAGATTTTTGTAGATCTTGAATCTACACTGCTAGAAACCTATTCCTACCCAGAAACCCTAATATGGGACTAAATCACCTCTCTAGTGTATGAGTCCCAATCAACTTTAAATTTAATGGTTTTAGTATTTCAAAGCTTCATCTAGTCCTCTTCAGGTTTCCAGGTGCACACCTTTCATCTCTCAGCTTTCTATTATGTTTTACATGCATTTTTAGGTCATTTAGTGAAGTATTGCATTGCATTAGGTTTAGGCATTTGGACTTGTATTTCATTAGTCTTTCCAAGCCCTTGCTTGGTGGTGAACCCCTCTTTAGTTTATAATCAGACCCTAGGACAACCCTATTGTTAGATCTCTTTCTCCTTTGCATGCTTTAGATTTAGATCTCTAGGGTTTACCTTGAATGAATGTTGGGAAGTGTGTTGTTCTATGTACTAAACCATAAAGCAACCATTTTCCTTCATTTCAAAATCCTTACATTGTCCAAAATTAGCCATGCTTCATCTCAGGTTGGTAGGGTTAAAATAAGTTTAGATTAGGATCTAATTAACAAACTTCTTGGCTCTACAAAAAGAGGTAAGCATTCCCAAGGTACATGCATATTTTTGATAGATTACAAGACAAGACTAAATTAATCAGAGATGATATCATTGCTATAACTAGTTTGGATTTATTTATGTTTTGTCATTATTGCTCCAATAAGCATGCCCCTATATCTAATATATGGTGATTCTACTTAAGAAAAATAGTTTTTTGAAATATTTTTGCCAGTAATGACCTAAGATATATGTCATATGTAGCCAATATGATTCAAAGTCCAAGCAATTGAAAAGTAAAAATGGTGAAGTGTTGTTGACATTAAACAATGAACTAATTAGAAATGTTTTTGACCCAATTCCCTAGGCCAATTATAAAATTAACTTCAATGAATTATTTTAAGAGTATGTAAGGGATAAAAGTAGTTACATGGTAAAATAGTTGCCTAATCATAGGCTAAAAGGTCTAATAGGAGCAAATATAATCCCCTCAAATGAAATTGAGATTTTTGGTGTTGACATTTTTAAGAAATATTTTAAAATGACCTATGTTACATTGTGTCAAGTATTGGGGATAAATTATGTTGTTGATGATTGCTAAAAATATCCAACACAGGTATGTGAATAGGCTTTTTGATTTTTCTTCCTTCATGGAAAAAGGTATTCATAGGGAGCTTATATCCCTTAAAGATTTTAATAGAATTCATAATTTAAATGGTATTCCATACTATGTCATATCTTGTTGTTTCTTGGGAGAGATACTTGGGATTCTACTCTAAAATTCACAACCACATCATTAAATAACAATCCTCTACTAGTTTAGGGTGATTTGAGAACATATGTGTGGGATGAAAATTATCACAATTTAGATTATGGTATTTTTGAGGAATATTTTATATAAAATATTTTGAATATGCTTGAATATAAAAGGAGTAGACTATCTAATACTTTTATTAAGTTCTTAATCCCTGAAACATCAGAAAATAGGGTGCTTAAATAGGGGTTCACCGAAATTATAACAAATAGACCTATCTTCCTTTATTTCATTAGGAAGTGAGATCCACTCAAAGAATTGACTTACAACCCTTAGGTGAGTCAACTCAAGATGTGAATCTACAAATTTCCTTATGACTGAAGAATGAGGGTCAAGGTCAAACAACACTTTGGGGAGAAAAAATAAAAAATAGTAAACTAGCAGCAAAATGCAATTTAACACTTGAAACAACAAGATTAAACTCAATACTGACAAAACCTACAATCAAATTCTAGATCAGAGAAGGTCAGATCCAAGTGTACCTTTCACCAAAAGTGAGTTTATGAAGGCTGACTAGGACTCATTCGCCCAAGGGTGAATGGTTCCACTATTAGGGTTTTTCTACAACTTTCAGGAGCCTCTGATATAGATTTGAATCTTCCAATTTGTCCAAGTGGCAGTGTTGGAATGTCAGAAATAAATTCTATAGGCGAGTTTTTGTGAGATGACAACTTTTATGACAACTTTTGCAACTTTGTCAACTTCTTCAAATTTTCTCTTCAAGAGATCTTCAAGCTTTCTTCCACCTAGATCTGCAAACACAACATGAGAGGGAAAAATTGTTTATTTTTGGTGAATGGGGGTTTTCCTTGGTCAAACCCCGTTTTGGTAATCAAACCTTGACATGAATAAAAGCATGAAAGAGGGAATGAAGAATGAAAAAAGCAATGTTACCACTCTAAAAACCCTTGAATAAACCCTGGAATATAGATCTACAACTTGCATGAAATGGATTCAATGGATGTGGATCTTAAACTTTGAATCTTGCTTGAAATAGTGCTTTGAATACTTGATTTGATCACGAAACCTACATCACAATTTTAGCTCCAAAAATATGCATGATGCAAGAAGACTTTGACATGACAATTGGATCTTGAATGCTACAATAAACTGTAATAAATCTACCTTTGAATGCATTTAAAGTTTTCCAAAATGCTCTTGAATGGTTCTCTTAGATCTTGAAAATTGCTAGGTTCTCAAAATCTTCTAGGTGAAACATAGTGAAATAACCTTATATTTATTGGTATGTATCCTCAATTTCCCAAAATTCAAATATCACAAACCGAAACTAAATATACGCTTAGAGATATTAAAATCCCTCCAAAAACATAATTTAAATTTAGGTCCTAAGGTAAAGGGAGGACCCATTCGCCCATGGGCGAATGGGTCCCAGGTCCCTAAACCTAGGACACACATTGCTTAAGGTAAAGTGTTATGTTAAGGCATTAAAGAATGTTGGGTTTCACCTTCAAAAAATGTAATTAAATAGGCTTGAAAAATGAATTAAAGGGCCAATTAAGGAAAAATTAAGCTCAATTAATTAAAGGAGCCCTAAATAAGTGTGAAAGTGTAAATAAATACATTTTACAACACTAAATTAAGGCACAATTAAGTCCAATTTCACTAGGAGGGCCCAAACAAGTGAGGAAATGTAAAGAGATACATTTTTCATCACTACAATACCAAATTAGTTTAATTCTAAAAGTGATTGTGAACATAATTGGGGTGATTGGTTCTATCACACAAATAGGACAACTATTAGAGTTAATGGACCTAACGTATAACCAAATGCTCTTCCTCTTTGGATGCCTAAGAAGGTATCTTTCCTTGAAACTATGTGGAAGATTAATGAAGCAAATAAGGTCCACTTGAGACAACACATAAATGATTCATTCTTTCCATCTACACTAAGGTTCTCTTATTTTATTATAATTGCTAAAGAAGGTCTTGATCTCCTAAATTCAAATTTGATGGATTACAAGATGCAATCAGAGAGAGGAAGAAGGTTTGAACCAAAACATTTCATTGATAAAATTAGTAAGGAGGTAAGAAGGTTAAGCTATGGCCATTAGTTTTATGAATCTAAGAATTTAATCTGAAATTGTGAAATTGCTTGACCAAGGAAAAACTTGTAAGGTGGGATAATTAGTTGTGTGTCCATATTGGTGAAAAGAAAATAATTATACTTGATGCAAACTACAAAGGTACATTATTTGATAATGTTAACAATCCTATTACCAAAATAGGGTTGATGCTATAAAATGTGGATACCATAGGAATTGTACCCTAAGTGGTTGCTCATAAACCCATTCCTAAAGAAAGCATTATGGAAAAAAAAGAGAATGGTAAGTAGGAAATTGAGCAACTCATTCACCACACCCTAGGATTGGGTACTTTGTTAGTGTAGACACGTAAATATACCAATTGACATTGTGCATCTGATCCTGATTACTAACATCGTTCTTCCTGAATCATCCCTCAGTCTAATCATTTAATCAAATCTCCTTATCTGATTAAATTCATCAACTTTCATCCCTTAATTAAATAAATCATTTGTCTAATTAAGTCACTCTCTCTTGTTAATTAAATCAATCCATCTGATCTAATTATCCCTATTTAATTAAATAATCAATTTTATTTGATTAAATCTCTAAAGTCTATCCATTAAATTAAATAAATTAAAACCTTATTTGATTTAATCTAACACCATCCATTTTAATTAAATAAATCAAAATCATTATTTAATTAATCTCTTGTCATATTCCTCTCTTATTTGATTTAAATAAATGCATAATTTTGAAATTCAAATTTGTTGAAATGAAATGCAAGAGGGAAGGGAAAATGCAATAAATGCCACTTGGCTCAAGAAAAATGACATGCAAGATGAATTTATTTCCTTGTTGGATGTACATATTGACTTGGAATTTTTGAATTCAAATTGAGAGAATATTCCAAAAAATGACTTGTGAGGAAAATAGAGATTTAATAAATGAATTAAATCTATTTTTACGTGCAACTTGCATTATCTAGAGGATGTGACATGAGATGAGATTAAATTAATCAAAGGTTAATTAATTTAATGAGATAGGTTAGATGATGTGACCTATTTGACTCAAATTTATGGATTTATTTAAATCAAATAAGAGAGGAACATGACAAGAGATTAATTAAATAATGATTTTGATTTATTTAATTAAAAGGGATGGTGTTAGATTAAATCAAATAAGGTTTTAATTTATTTAATTTAATGGATAGACTTTAGAGATTTAATCAAATAAAATTGATTATTTAATTAAATAGGGATAATTAGATTAGATGGATTGATTTAATTAACAAGAGAGAGTGATTTAATTAGACAAATAATTTATTTAATTAAGGGATGAAAGTTGATGAATTTAATCAGATAAGGAGATTTGTTTAAATGATTAGACTGAGGGATGATTAAGGAAGAACAATGTTAGTAATCAGGATCAGATGCACAATGTCAATTGGTATATTTTACGTGTCTCTATTTTGCTCCTCTTTGAAGCAATGCACTCGCTCCGTTGGTTCAAAGAATAAACGATCTTAATCAAAGCCAATTTTTTTTATATTTAACAACTTGCCCCACTGCTGCATGGTGAGAGGAAACATGCCATTATAATGCCCCCTCGAGAGATCAGATGAAAATTTTATTTTTTTGGGTGATCTCGCAAAAAAAGGTGACAAAGTACCCAACAGGTCTAAAAGGGCTTTGGGAGGCTAAAAACATGTCTAAACACAATAAAACAATAAAAAACAAGCCTCAACTAGGTGAAAATAGGTTCGAGGGTCCAAAACCTTAGCAGGACAGCAAAATAAGGTGAAAAAACCCTAATTTTTAGGCTTAAAAGGGGCCCGAGAGGTCACTTTTAAGTCATTTTCACACACCTCCGTTAGCAACCTTGAGATTTGAGCTCTGACTCTCCGGCGATATGGCGCAACGACAGATTCCCCTGCACATCACTGATCGAGTTCGGACATACCAGAGAGCACCTGGCATCGGGGCACCGGTATGTGACCCTTACCCAAGCTTCATTTTTTCATTTAATGCCTTCATTAATGCTTTAAAGTATCAGCTCGCCTCCAGCGACACTATATAGTGCTGCTCGATATTCAAATTGCTCCACGTGGTGTTGTTTTGTGTCATAGCGGTGCAGTTCAGAGTTTAAAAACTTTGACGTTGGGCTCGGGCTCGACAGGTCAGTTTGGAAAGGTGCGCCACGACGTCACCCTTTTCATGAAAACTGTGATGCTGGAGGGGAAAGTGCGCCACCGCGGTGCCATTTGGCTCTTTTTGGGCTCGAGTGTCAGAGTTTGAGTAAAATCAAACTGCGATGCCATCACAAACTGTGCCACTGGGGACGTTTCTAGAGCGTTCGACCAAGAATTTTTCAAAAAATTTATCACATTGACCTTCCTTGATGCAGGATGCGGTGAGGGAGCTCTACTCTCAGGAGCACCGGTCGCGAGATTTGGCTAGCATCTTACAGGACCTGAGCGACAGGGACCAAGATCGACTGGGAGTTGCAAGATTATGGCACATTGCGTACGCGGCGCCCGTGCGCACTCACCTAGGGATGTTATTAGCGCTGGCTGAGAGGTGGCACAACGAGATGTCGCCATTTCATCTCCCTACTGGCGAGGCCATTGTCACTCTGGAGGACGTCTGGCGCATTCTACGATTGCCTATTCATGGCTGACGGGCGATCTTTGATATGGACGAGGGACACGAGTCCTACGTCAGAGTCCTCGCCACACGAGACATCATCTACTGCGAGGGACAGATTGAGCTAGAGCACTATAGGGTTATAACACCTCCCTACCGCTGGGCGGTTATAGCTATCATTTCGGGTCTCATTGCCCCAGACTGACGAGGGCGATACTTCAATCCTGGCTGGGGTTATTGCTGGGAGAAGATGGTCTAAGACAGGCCGGTTTGCTTCGCATGGGGCCCTGTTCTTTTGGCTTCACTTTACAGAGACTTGCACGAGTATGTATACATGAACGACAAAGTGCTGGGGGCTGGGGTAACTTTACTTCACATCTGGGCATGGGAGCACATTTCTGTGCTATGTCCATGTGTCATTCCAGTTTTGATGGGGGCAGAAGATGCCCTCATGGCATGATACAGAGGCGGTGTGTCCTTTACGCACACTGGTGAGCATGGGATCCCTTACTGGAGGCAGGTCCTATAAGAGATGCTAGTTTTTACTTGGCGTCCATACCTTGGTCGGCCTAGATGGGCCGACGATGCCGATCAGCTCTTTTATTGCCGCCAAGACCGATACATGCAGGGGTGGGAGCATACGATGATTGGGAGGTACCTGCCCGGGCGCGTGCAGTGTCAGTTTAGAGAGTCGTAGGATCGGCCTGATGATGACTACGTAGTTGTCTTTGCTCACAGCATGATATAGGTGTCATGGGGACATGGTATTCCTACCTCCGAGGCAGTCGACAGCTTCAGGCACTTGGTAGCCTGACCGTGGGCTTATGATCAGGGCTTAACAAATCTAGGCACCACTCAGGCCTACAGGGACTGGTTTCGGCCTCCACTTTAGTTGACCATTCCAGGTGAGGATCCATATTTGTGTAGAGTCAGAGGCAAAGGGAGAGGATGAGGGCGAGGACTAGGGGTTGATATTCGACAAGATCCACCAGTTGTGCCCCCAGTCCCACCAGGTCATGAAGATGTTCACATGCAGGATCAGTAGCAGGAGCCACCATGAGATGAGGATCAGCCTCAGGTGTAGCCACAGGGACAGGCAGACGCTCAAGATGTGCTGATTGTGCAGTTATAGGCTCAGGTCCAAGCGGTGACAGCGGAGAGAGATCAGGTCATGTAGCAGAGATAGGCTGCAAAGCTACAGGCGGCCACAGAGCTAGGCCAGAGGCAGCAGATAGAGAGTATGATAGCCTCCTCCTCCCAAGGTACAGTGTCAGTACGATCCTATAGGGATGCCATTCGAGAGGCAGAGTATTACCGATGGGCTTATCATGATACCGTGCCCAGAGCAGAGTGGGTCGCAGAGTATTCAGAGCGAGCCAGCTACAGACCACTAGAGGGTCATGGTGACAGGGGCGAGGGCAACATTCACAGAGATCGAGCTTGATCGAGATATTATGATACTTTTTTGTGCCTTATGGGCTCATTTTTGATAGCCCGATGGGCGTTTTGTACCGATTGACATATATGTATAGTGATCCGATTTATTCTTTGTACTATGACAGTGACATTATTGATGATATATATGAGCCGATTTTGATGTGATGAAATACATACTTTTATCTATGCGTGTATGATTCTACTTCTATATGTTATGGATGCATTTATTTCTAATGATGTTTATGCAATGATTATGACTAACAAATCTATATTATGCTAACCTATGATATGATGTGCAATGATGTTATCTATATGATGATTTCTTTTATTCCAATGTGATATGTGATATGGATTTTAATATGTAAAATGATATGATCTATGGTATATGCAATGATGTGTGGAATATGCTTATATATGAGATGATTTATGGATGGATGTAATATGAATGCGATGGTCGTGATATGATGCAAATGAAATGGTGTTATTGCATAATGAAATGGTTTTATGAGATGCAATAATATGTTAATGCGTAAAGTGGTGAGATGATGTCATTAATGTTATGCAAGTATTTATGTTAATGAATTAAATGCTTATATACCTATTGTTTATGATTATGCAAAAATGATTATGGAATGCTTTTGTTCATGCTATGTGATGATTTAGATGGTAATATGAAATGGTTGTGAAATGCAAATGAATGTTTATGCAATGATTGATATAATGTCATGCGATGCAATGTAATTGGTGAAATGCAATGACATGGATGTGCCTATCTATGAAGAATTTTTATGATAACCTGTTTATATGATGATTAAAATGCAATGCGTATGTTTCCTATATGATATGTTTATGCAATATGCTAATGATTTGTGGATGCAGGATCAATGACGATGATGGTGATAATGATCAACTGTCATAGTACCTTGTTAGTGCGGTTAGTAAGAAAAGAAGAAGTCATTTCAACAAGACACAAGATGATGCAAATGCACATGATGATGATGATGATGATGATGATGATGATGATGATTACTTTCCGAGGAATTGGGATTTTCAAAGGGCCAAATTTTCTTATGTTTGATAACACATGTGGTATGATTCATCAAGGTATAGAGGACCAAGATGGCATGGTACTTAGTGTGATGGACTTTGACTCGACAAATAGATAGGAGTATTCTTGTTCACACCTGACATACGGAAACCTTGCTAGGATGCACTTCAAAATTTTCAGGCACCTTGGACAAAAACACAGAAAGGTAAACCTATCCATGCAAGTCAAAAAGTTTCCCTAGACCTCTTCCATACATACCTAACAAAGCAAGTATTCGCCGAGGTTATATTACAAGAACGTCCAACAAGCATAGCAGACAAAAGATAATGATCGTTGCCCCATTCCTGTTTCTCTAAATCCTCTGTCTTGGGATATCATCAAGACGTCCTTGGAATGAGCACAAAATAAGATAAGTCAAAAGATAAGGACCAAGTAAGCAAACAAACTGATGCTCTTCAATACCGCTAACGGAAAGAAGATGTGTTTTCTAAGGATGATAACCGAAACTTATTGCCAAAAGATAATGTCCATTGTAGGAAGGATTCATCCTAGGACATGTTAGTGGATGGCGGCACGTCATTTCGTTTATCCAGAGTGTTCTAAGGGATGATTGATATGGGACTAATTCAAATGATGAGTTACCGATACAAAGAGATGACCAATTTTCCTACGCACTGACTTAGACTTAAGACTTGACGTTTGGAGTTTTACTTTTAATCTGCTAGACTTGTTTCTAACTGTTTCACCAAAGGTTGATGATGACGATCAGTTTACTATGAGTGGTGTTATTGCAGGTGCAAGCGAGATGAGATGGATGAATTTTTTCCAATATTTGGATGTTTTTGATGTTTTGCAATGTTTTGAGGCTGTTTTTGGTATTTTTCGAGATTTTGCAAATGTTTTGATTTTTTGATTTTCCAATGTTTTGGGTTTTCTGAGATTTTGACCAAGAGACTAACCTAAAGACCTATCCTAGGGGTCTTGAGGGCTGATCAACAAATTAGCCTTGCCTACGTTATACACGCAGAGACCATGTAGTTCGACTGGCAACTTGACCAATTTACATATGACGATATACATGATGAGATGCCAACTTATTATGACAGACTCCTAAAAGACTGACGTAAGTGTCTCAGGGGATGATCAAAGATCAACCTTGCCTACATTCAAGCTCAGAGACGACGTAGTTCGACAAGACGACTCTGTTTTTGGCTTTTTGACTGACTTTTTGACATGTTTTTGGATTTTGATATGTTTTGAATGTTTTTGTATTTTGTGCTTTTTCAATATTTTTTGATTTTTTGATTTGAGGATTTTAAGATCATACATGAATCTAATCTGATAAGAACATGCCCCCAGCGTGATGCAATAGACTGCTCCGATAAAGGCAGGACAAACTGACCTTGAGGATGGGCCAAGTAGTACTAGGAGAAATCATGATACGAAAACAGGACCAAGCTATGGTGCGGATGCGAGTGGATGAGTGATGGATGGAGACCTGAATTCGATGGATGATGGAAGTGAAATGGAGGGATGATGCCGAACAAGCCGTACAGATCCCTGGTGGATGGAAAGTGCTTATTTACATAAGGTGCCTATTTGCCAAGTTTTCACCAAGGTACTTGCCCAAAGTGCCACCAAAGTGGTTTTCACTAGAGGAAGATTTTTTTTATCTTTTTTTTATTTTTTGCTTTTTTGCTTTTTTTTGTTGTTACCAAGACCTGTTTGCCAAGTTTTCACCAAGGTAACCATTTTTTCAGGATATTTTCTGATTTTTTGGATTTTTTTGGTTCTATACCTCGAAAGATTTAGGCATAAAACTTTTTGAGATGAGCGCTATTCATGGGTTCTTGCAGAGGTTCCCCTTCGGGTGTTGATAACTGATATGCCCCTGACTTGTAACTTGTTGTTATGACGAACGGTCCCAGCCAATTAGGTTTGAACTTGCCTTCGCTGCTTGGGTTCGGGACATTCTTCTGATTTTATTTTAAGACCAGTTCTCCGACTTGGAAAGTCCTGCTTCTGATTTTCTTATTGTAGCTTCATTTGAGTCTATTCTGATAAACTTGCAAATGATTTAAAGCATCTATCCGTCTCTCGTCCAGTAGCTCCAGCTCGTTTAGTCTTGATACCCGGTACTCCTCATCTATTATGAGGTTTTGTAGTAATATCCTAAGGGATGGGAGCTCGATCTCAATTGGGAGTACAACTTTTGATCCGTAGACCAGGGCGAAGGGGGTGGCGCTAGTGGGTGTGCGGATGCTGGTTCGATAAGCCCAGAGGGTGGGATTAAGCTGCAGATGCCAGTCATGACCTGTGTCATTGACTGTTTTCTTAAGGATTTTCAAAATGGTTTTGTTTGTAGCTTCTGCTTGGCCATTGCCTTGGGGACAATACGGGGTGGAGAAGCGATGTTGGATTTTGAATTTCTCACACAAGTCACAGACATCTTGATTTTTGAATGGTGTCCCATTATCTAAGATAATGGCTTGTGGAACACCATAGCGACAAATGAGATAGTTCAGGATGAATTTTAAGATCTGCTTTCTAGTTATATACGTCATGGGTATGGCATCCACCCACTTTGTGAAGTACTCGGTTGTAGTTATGATAAATTTGTGACCATTGGATGAGGTGGGTGTGATTTTCCCAATGAGATCGAGTCCCCACTACGAAAAGGGCCATGGTGTGATAATAAGATGAAGCTCTTGAGCTAGTGCATGGATGAGGTCCCCATGCTACTGACATTGTAGACACCTTTTAGCATGATCATGTGCTTCTCTTTCCATTGTGGGCCAATAATACCCCATCCTCAGCAGTTTCTTGGCTATGATCATTCCACTTGAGTGTGAACCACAAATATCATTGTGTACTTTGGTTAGAGTGGTTAATGCCTCCTCAACATTTAAACAACGCAGTAAGGTACCTTCTATGCTTCTACGGTATATGGTATCACCTAGGATGACAAATCTGGATGCCTTTTTGACAAAGGTTTGTTTTAGGTTTGATGGTAGGTTAGCGGGTATGATTCCTATTCGCAGGTATGTGTAGATGTCATGGTACCAAGGATCATCGGGACCAACAATTTCACACACAAATTCTAATTCGGGTACCTTGAATGCGGGAACAAGAAGCTGCTCAATCGAGAATTCATATTTTGGAACATTGTTGGGGATGTCTAGTAGGGACCTGATGGTTGCCATGGCATATGCTGCTTTGTTGTTGGTTCTAGGAATCTGCTCAAATGTTATTTCTATAAACGATTCCTTGAGAGTCTCCACCAATTTCTTGTATGGAGTGAGCTTATCATCCTTGGTCTGATATTCATCATTGACTTGATTTATGATCAACTGAGAATCTCCGTAGACTTTGAGAGCTATGATGTTCCATTGCACTGCTATCCTAAGACCTATAGTCAAAGCCTCGTATTCCGTGATGTTGTTGGTGCAAGGAAATGCCAGTTTGTATGACCTTGGTATGCAATCCCCTTGTGGGGTGACGAAGAAGACACCAGCTCCTGATCCGTGCTGTGTGTATGAGCCATCGAAGTATAGTTTCTAGTGGTCAGCTACATTGAGGTAAAAAATGGATTCATCTGGAAACTCTGAGATAAGAGGATTCTCAGAATAAATAGGTGCTTCTACCAGTTGATCTGCAATAACTTGGCCCTTAATGGCTTTCTGCTCTACATACTCGATGTCATACTCTAACAATATCATTACCCATTTTTCCATTCTTCCTGTGAGCATTGCCTTTGATAAGAGATACTTGAGGGGGTCAATTTTGGCGATGAGCTTTATCTTGTGTGCCAACATGTAATGTCTGAATTTATGTGATGCAAACACTATTGCAAGACATGCTTTCTCGATGAATGAGTAGTTTAGCTCATGACCGACCATTGTCCTGCTGATATAGTAGATAGCCCTCTCCGTTCTGTTTTCATCATGCTAAGCTAGGATAGCTCCAAGGGCTACTGTTGTTGCTGATACATATAAGATCAATGGCTTTCTTGGGATGGCTGGCATTAAGACTGGTGGTGTTAGTATATATTCCTTGATTTTGTTCAATGCCTCTTCGCACTTTGTATCCCATTTGTACACTACCCCCTTGTGGAGTAGGTGAGAATATGGGTTATGCTTGTCTGCCAGTTGTGCTATGAATCATCGGATGGATTGAAGTCAGCCTTGGAGGCCTCTCAATTGTTGTAATGTCTTTGGTGCTTCCATCTCGAGGATTGCTTTCACTTTTTCCGGATCCACCTCGATACCCCTCATGGACACTATGTATCCTAGCAGTTTACCTGATTGTACACTAAAGATGCACTTCTTGGGATTTAGTCTGACTTTGTAATCCTCCAGTCTGTCAAAGATAGCACTTAGGGTTGCTATATGATCTTATATTTTTCTTGACTTAGCTAGAATTTCGTCGACATAGTCTTCGATTGTTTTATGAATCATGTCGTGGAATATCAATGTCATGGCCCTTTGGTATGTCGCTCCTGCGTTCTTTAGGCCAAATGGCATCATGTTCCAATAGTAGGTCCCCCATGGACAAGTGAAAGTCATATTATGTTGATCTTCTTTTGCTATAATGATTTGATTGTATCCTGAAAATCCATCCATTAGTGATAGCATCTCATGTCCTGCTGTCATGTCTACTATCATGTCGATGTTGGGAAGTGGGAAATCATCCTTGGGACATGCCTTATTCAAATCTTTGAAATCCGTATAGATTCTGATGGCTCTGTCAAGCTTTGAGATAGGTACCATATTTGACACCCATTCTGGATAATCGATTGGTCGGATGAATCCTGCATCTAACAACTTTTTGAGCTCCATTTTGACCAATAAGGTGATTTGAGGATGCATTTTTCGAAGCTTCTGTTTGACCGGTTTTGCTTCTGGATACACTACTAAGTGATGGACCACAAATGATTTGATTGTATCCTGAAAATCCATCCATTAGTGATAGCATCTCATGTCCTGCTATCATGTCTACTATCATGTCGATGTTGGGAAGCGGGAAATCATCCTTGGGACATGCCTTATTCAAATCTCTGAAATCCATACAGATTCTGATGGCTCCGTCAGGCTTTGAGATAGGTACTAGATTTGACACCCATTTTGGATAATCGATTGGTCAAATGAATCCTGCATCTAACAACTTTTTGAGCTCCATTTTGACCAATAAGGTGATTTGAGGATGTATTTTTTGAAGCTTTTGTTTGACCGGTTTTGCTTTTGGATACACTACTAAGTGATGGACCACAGTCTCTGGATCAAGCCCTGGAATGTTAGCATAAATCCATGTGAAGTTTATTTGTCTTTCTTTTAGGAATGCTGCTAGGAGCTCTTTCTCTTCTGATAATAGTGATTCCGCCTAGAATGTGATATGCGGGGTCTCCTATGTTCCTAGGTTGACAGGATTGTATTTTTTGGCCAAGACTGTTGACTTTTCCTGATGAAGAGCTCTTAAAGGAAGATTGAATCCTTCATCCTCAGGTGCCTCAAAGAGGTTTTCACCATTGGATACATCCTTTCTTTTTACTATTTTCTTGTCAAAGAGTGCCACAGTGTGGTTTTCACTCAAGGACTTAGATATGATTCTTAGTTTCTCACTTTTGCGACTGAAGGATTCAATCATTTCCCCATAATAGGCTTGTGTGTCCAACTCTATTATAAACCCTACCTTATGATCTCCGTCTGGAATGTTATCCCTCAATCCCATGAATTCTAAGAGTGCCTCATTGTTTTTGAATGTATCAAGAACCAGTGGTCCTTGTTGGTCATAATCGATGAGTTGGGGATAAACTAGGCGGATCTCATGATTTTGATGGTCTGTTTCAAAGGAGAGGGTGCTAATCATACACAGGGTGGTGTACTCAAATAACCTAGGTAGATTGGTCATGGTATCCTCATCATTGCTACTAATATAGGCCTCAGTTATAAAGTTATGTATGTCTCTACCTATGGATATTGGTGAGCATACTTCTGCTAGTATTGGCTGAGGAGAAATATTAACCGTTCTAACCGGAGGACTTCAGCCACGTATGGTTATAATTAGAGGAGTACATACAAGGCCAAGATTTGTTATGGGTTGTGTCTCTAGCATGATAGGTATTATGAGGCCATTGTCATTTTGTCTCGGTCTTTGATTTCTGTCGTAGCCCATTGCGAGCATCATTTGTAGGCCCTTGCTTGTCTCATCCATTGGTAATTCGGGTGTCAGTCTTTCATCTTGATACAATATGTGAGATGGATCTACTTCAATAACCTCCTGGCCAAGGTCTCCCCATCTTGTGAATTCGGGATAGTCTTCAGGAAACATTTGTGATGTGGAAGCTTGGTTTTCTTGTGGACGTCCCTATGATCTAGGAGATTGTGGTAACTCTCCTATCACAAAAGCATTGTTAGGGAGTTTGTAGCTTCCACAACCATCCTCCTGGATGATGAGCTTGATGTCAGAGATGGTGGGGATGGTGGGAATGGCGGGTGTCTCTATCGTAGAAGTGGACGCGAGAGTGGCGGGGTCGATGTATGGTGTGGATGGGCCCTCATCATTCTTTGGCACTTGGGGAATTTTGTAATACTTTGCTTCAAGATTTTTGCAATATGAGAAAGGTTCAGGATCTCCATGGATAGTAACCTCTTGTCCATTATGTGTAAATTTCACACATTGGTGGAAGGTTGATGCTATGACTTTCATCGCATGGATCCACAGACGTCCTAGGAGGATATTATACGACAAGTCAAGGTCCAAGACCTGACAAGTAGTTTCCATGAGAGTCGGCCCTACTTGAATAGGGAGTTTAATCATGCCTTGAGACACTCTTTCTTGGTCATCATTTGCTCTTATCGTGATGCCCTTTCCTTTGTTGATGCAATCTTTTGATATTTTCAACTACTTGATGAGACTTAAGGAACATATGTTCAAACCCGCACCTCCATCCACCAAGACCCTTTTGATTTTTCTCTTGTGTACAATGGATTCCAAGTGAAGTGCACGGTTGTGAGATGGTTGGGTGGGGAAATCTTGGTCAGAAAATGTAAGGAGATTAGGCGTTATGATATTTCCAACCATAGCTTGGAATTGCTCCGCATCGAGATCTGCGGGGACAGTGGATGAGGCCAATGCTTCCTCAAGGATCTTCCTATGGGCGGATGAGATTTTTAACAACTCCATGATGGAGATGTGTGCTGGTGTTCTCTTGAGTTGATCTAAGACATTGTAGCCATTAGGAACAGATCTAGATGAAGGGACTCTATTTGGTTGGGATGATCTTGTAATGGTGACTCCACAATCTTTGGCATGGGCGCCCTTGATAGTGATGACCATGTAGTCTTCATTTAGGGAGGCAACGACTGTTTCATAAACATGATTTACATTGCCCTTCCCTTTATCATTTCTATTCCCTTTGTTTCCATGATTTGACATCAGATTCATGTAGATTTTAAGATCTTGATTTCCCATAGGTTGTTCCACGTTTATGGTTTTCTTATCGATGAGATCTTGGATGATTTTTTTGAGTCTCATGCAACTATTTGTGGTGTGGCCTTTGATTTTATGAAATTCACAAAGTTGATTTTCCTTATACCAAGGAGGTTTGACATCGGGTTCTTGGTAATTCTCGAATGTAGGAAGCTTGATGAGTTTTTCGTCGATCAACTTTTTCATTATGTCCTCAAGTGGTTCCCCCAAAATGGTGTATTTTTGCTTGGGATAACTTTTGCGTTGGGGTGGTCCTCTTTGGTCATTGAGATTATTGATGGCTGGATTATTGTTGGGTTGGTGTGTTGTGTGATGGTGGTTTTGGTGTTGAATTTGGATTTGTGGTGAGGGTGTATGTTGGCGAGGGGAACTAATGACCACCTTGGCATCGACAACACCATCATTAGTAACGTTTTTGTTCCTTGCCCATGTACAAGGTTTATCATTGTAATTGGATGATGGGCGGTTGTTTTGTTGTTTGTGGTATGATGTTGATTCTGCAGGTTGAGTCATAAGGGCTCTTTCGATACTAAGTGCCTTGGAGATCAATTGATCATATGTGGCGATGCCTTGAACCTTGAGATGAAATGCCAAGCGACCTTCAAGGTTGGCTATGATGATGCAAACTTGTTGTTCTTCTGGCATGGTCCACTTGCTCTGATTGGCCTTGGATTGCCATCATTGTAGGAATGAGGTGAATGATTCACCCTTTCCTTGTTTTAGAGCTGAGAGTTCTTCGAGACTAACATCCATTGCAATGTTGCATGCATAATTTTTAATGAATGCATCCCTAAGAAGGTAAAGCGAGAAGGGAACATTTCTATAAGTTATGACCCTACCAAACTCTGGGAAGCCAGCCACATCAGATAAGTAATGTCATAATGGTATTAGTACGTGAGCCTAGAATTCACTGCGGGCCGTCTTTAGGGTTTCCCATTCCTTGATATTTGTCAAATTTGGGGATTTCGAATCCCTTGGGGAATGGTTTCATTATCAAGCTCCTATCAAATGGATAGGGACACAAGTTGCTTGGCATTTTGGTCGTTTTCCCTGATTGAAGGTCAAGCACTTGTTGCGAGAGCAACCTGAGTTGTGTCATCACATCATTTTGGGGATCGGGGGTGGGATGAAAGTGTTTTGGGATGTTTCAATCATGGGTTGGATGGGTGGTGGGATTTAGTCGATTGCATTGTTTGATAATTATCACAGCTATGTTTTAAGCGGCCGAAGTAAACTCCTACTTTTAATATGAACAAGCGCTTGACTGTGCGATCTTGTTATTCTTTGGCCGCTGGAATTTGGTAGCATTATTCGCTTATTTGTTGCTCCATGGCATTCCTTATGCTTGTTGTTTGTTCATCGCTGGCTTGATACCGAACATGATACATTTAACTTCTTCGCTCTTGGTATTTGCTTTGTAGCGCTTCGTAATACAATTGTCGCTGTAATCTTTGTCACAAGAAGTTGTGTTGATATTGGGCATTTATTACTGATGTGAAACGCTGGCTTATTGCTTTTATTGCTTGTCTTTGCTTGTTGTTACAATAGAAGTTATTAGCAGGTGGTCCTTTATTAGCACAATGCTTGTGGCGGCGTTGTTGTTGTTGCAATAGCAGCAGCTTCTATGAGTGCTTGTAAGAGCTTGAAATTGCTTAAGATGGCTGTACGGCTTAGTAGCTAGGTATTCGGATTACTGTTTGGAACTTGTTGGTATCCCTCTTGGAAACAACTTGCAATGCTATCATTATTAGCTTGATGTGGTGAGTGGGGTGGTGGTGGATTTTGGAATGGTGTTTGTGAAGGTGGGTATTGATGTTTTCGTGATGGATGAACATGAATTATGGTGTTGGTCTTGGGCCGTAACGGCGATGTTAAGGGGGTGTTTGATGATGGTAGCATTGTATGTGTTTTCGTTTGTTGGTACGATATCGCGACAAATTTTGAGTGTTGGCATAGTGCTTTGATTGATGGTTGGGGATATATAGGTTTGATTGATACTTGGTAGGGAGGAATCACTAAACCAAAGTGTTATGAATGACCATTAGCAATGGTGGAGAGGTGGAAATGTAAAGAGGTGTGAAAGGTTGTTCGCGGGAAATGTTGTAATTAATCAAATATGCCCTGTCAGGAACATATCTCCCTCTTCTTGTGAATTTGTCATAAGAGGTGTTTGTGGTGTTCCATGAAAAAATGATGATGATGGATTATGATGGAATGTGAGAGGAACATTTTTGTGTAATGGGTTTTGGGGTATGCTTTGTTCCAAGGTGATATTTTACGTCAGATTTGATTATTAACAAGGGGTGTGGGCACGTTGCATTAAAGAAATGCATACCACTTAATAACGATACGGTTGGGTTAAAGATGCTTGATGTTATGATTTGTGGAGATATTTTGCGTGATGTTTAAGATGGGGTGTAGATGAGATAGGAATGAAATTGGATGGTGGTGGAAAAGATGCTGTATTATGGTACTCATCCAAAATGCGAGAAGATAACTTGACTGTTTTCGGCGCAAGCATGTAACAAGGGTTAGAATCTCATGCGAGTGTTCCGTTATTACCTATGGATTTATCTAGATTTTCCGGAGCATTTAATTCATTTCTTCAGTACATTCCAAAGATAAAGGTCCTCTCATGGTTTTTCTTCTTGAGTTTTCGCGATGATAGAGAGTCAACCAATTGCTTGATTAAAGTGAGGATTCATTTTGCATTTTTTAGCTAAAGATAGAAGGAAGCGAGGTGTTTTGTATGCTTCCATGCTCTTCCTATATTGAGATCTAGTTAGAACCATAAAACAAGGATCACTCCTCGAGAATATGGGAGATGAATCTCTTGATTCTTTGGATCGATCTTATTTTATGCCCAAAGTAGAAAGTTTTTAGGATGCCTTGAGGATCAAAGATGGTATCATGATAGTGTTGGGATGGATGATACAAATGTTTGGCTTTTGATAAATCTTGAATGAGATACTAGGCTTTTTAGGACTACGTTTTGCAGTTGTTTTTGGATTTTGATTTTGGATTTTGATTTGATTTGGATTTTGATTTTTTTGAACAAAAAGACCCTAAGATGTTGGATGATGATCTAAGGGATAAATTTTCAAAGGATGATGATTTCAATATGTGTGAGGAGAAGGATGCATCTACCACACCTGAACAAGATGATCGTTTCACTAAGTATATGAAGAAGGATTCATCTACATATACTAAGCTAGACAAGAAGATTTTGATAACTTTGACTAAGCCTATGCAAAAGGATGCATCTGCACATACCTAGCCAAAGGTGTTTTTGATAATGTTTTCAAGGATTTAGTCTCAATGATTTTGATGATTTTGATTTTGCCACAAAGCCTAGTATTAGGGATGATTTCAAGATTTTCCAAAAGGTGATGATGAGATGATTTTTTTTTGATGTTTTGGATGATGGATGAAAAAGATTTTGATTTGTTTTGATCCTAAGATGAACCTAAAAAAGACACTTTGTTTGCCTAGACCTAGGTATTGAAGAGCATGCAAATGCTTCCTAAAGACCTTTGTAACCAAGAAATGATCTCATTTGAACATTCATTTTCGGATTTCCAATCAATGACTTTTGCTTTGGGATTGCGAGTTTTCAACACATATAAAAGTTCATTTTGCTTAGCTTTTATTAATGTCTTTATTTTACCAAAAAAACTTTCTTCAATTAGGTTTTCAAACTAAGATGTCCAATGTCTTAATGTCTTCAAACCCCACAAGATATGTTATGTGGAAATTTGATGAACTTAAGGCAAGGGTTTTCCTATTGTTTACTTAAGGAGACAAATCAAGATATAATCCAATGTTTAGAAACCTCTAAGGATGTGAATCCCAAGGGAAAACAATAACATATGGATTGAGTCAATTGTATTTGTCTTCAAAAGGGTTTGAATTTTGGATAAGATTCAAGTGTTTGTTTCCATGATGTTTTCAATCAAACAATGCATTTTGTAACCCAAGAATAAGTACAATCCTATGGATGTGCAAGACAATATTTGTTGGATTCCCACTTGGACAAGTCCAACTATGTTTATCTCTAGCGAATGGTTAGATGCTTGACCCCACTAGCTCCCCTCCACAACACTCACTTATATGGGGCAGCCAAGCATCAACACCCATGAAACTCCCATGGCATGTTTTCCATTTCTACTAGAAGACCGTAAAAGTGTGGGGTGGCTTGAGAACGACCGTTCTTGCACCAACAAATAGATTAAAGAATTTTGGTAAATTTTAGCACATGGGTTTTAATAAGGACTTTTCGTTTGTGGAGATTGACCCATACTGCAAGAGTCCCTTTTCGGATCCATCTTGTTGGAATCAACCACGTGATATTGGAATTTCTTCCAATATCCACATTTATATCCTAGTTGGAAATACTCTTGGCTTTAGAGTGTTACCGGTTGAGTCGTTCCCTTGGGTGAGTACTTTTTCCCCAAGGCAGGCCCTCTAGGATAAACAAAAGCAAATGAAGAACAATATTCGTAACTCGATCAATCCTTGTTGGCAACAAGGAAAGAGAATATACGCTTGATAATGCCCCACTCACATTCACACAAGATGTTCAATTTTAAACCCAAATCAAAGTGTGGAGGTGATTGCTTTGTCTCACCCTAAGTCTTGAAAAAGGCCTTTTGATTCTCAAGATCGCTATAAAGCATGAGAGAAGCACATACGTCCTTTTTCAATGGCTTTAGTTTAAGTAAGCTTTCACAAAAAACAAAGTCACACTTGTTCTTTTTAAATCCCCAAAGCAAAATGTGAGTTTATTTTAAGCACAAAATGACAAATGAGAGACACTTTGTTTAATTGTTAATCCAATAAACAAAATCTAGTAAGTTGTGATCCTAAAGTTCGTTTTAGCCTTTGTAAGGAATGGAAAAATTCTTTTTAAACCCAAACGAAAATTAGTGTCCTAAGAAAGAGGAGATAACAAATTCTTAAAGAAGTGTTAAACAAACACTAAAGTGTTTAAAAACACTTTGATTTTGTAAGACATTGTCCTCATATTCCTCCTTCCTTTGTTTTCAATTTCCAAGCTACAAAGGAGAAAAACAGTCAGATTCTAGAAAAACAGTCAGATTCTAGAAAAACACAGAAATTAAAAAGCAGAAGACAGAAGATAAATTAATCATAAATCAAAAACACGTGCTAACCTCATCATCTAATCTCTCTCATTAAATTAATTAACCTTTGATTAATTTAATCTCATCTCATGTCACATCCTCTAGATAATGCAAGTTGCACATAAAAATAGATTTAATTCATTTATTAAATCTCTATTTTCCTCACAAGGCATCTTTTGGAATATTCTCTCAATTTGAATTCAAAAATTCCAAGTCAACATGTACATCCAACAAGGAAATAAATTCATCTTGCATGTCCTTTGCCTTGAGCCAAGTGGCATTTATTGCATTTTCCCTTCCCTCTTGCATGTCATTTCAACAAATTTGAATTTCAAAATTATGCATTTATTGGCACAAACCCCAAATCTTGCACATCCATCTTCCATTCATAGCTTGACAAGTGGCATCATATCATTGGATGAATGTTAGTCCCACATTGCTCAAATTTGGACATTCATCCATCTTGAAATTCTATAAATAAAGAGCTCATATCCTCATTTCATCATCCACAAACATTGCAAAGTTATTATGCTAAAATATTTAGCCATTTACATCCATCATTGAATTCTTAGCTAGTATTTTTGCATATTTGGCTTGGAATTCTCATCTTTCATCAACAAAGTGGATCAATATCATCAATACAATCAAGCTTTCAATCTTAGGAATTGGGAAAGGGCCAATTTTCACATCAAATTGGCACCAATTTCCCCATGGGATCATGAGTTTGCACATTTAAATTAGGATTGAAGCTATTTCATTGTTTTTATTTTGTTCTTCATTATTTTCTTTCCTATTTTGAGTTTGTAAATGGATTTCATGGGGAATCCTTGTTTTAGCTTGCAATTGCTTGTTTAACTTGTTTACTCATGTTGTTTTGTAGGTACTAGGAAAAGGGTTCGCATAGTTAGAGATAAATGCCTCATAGAGGTTGTGCCATAGGAGAGCATCCAAACCACTTGTTGATTATGATATTATTGAAGCTAGTGGGGAAAATGAAGTTGAATATTAGGAGATCAAGCAATTTGTTGCTTCACCTTAGAGACTTAATATTAGTGATATCCCTTTTGAATGAACATTGTTAAATCTAGAAAATTGAGAGAGAAGTATGAGAAGTATGATGATAGGCTTAAATTAAATAAAGTTAATTTATTCAATTTAAATACCTTTGTTTATTTAATTGACGAGCGAATATGATTAGTTAAATATGCATGATGTCAGTTTCACGTGTCTACAAGAAGCAACAAGAGGTAGAATATAGTGATGAAATTATTGCTCAAAATCTTTGAAAATAAATTGATTTTGATATAGCTAAAATAATTCCAAAAGAGGTAAGGAGACTAGTCATGGAGAGAAAATACTCATTGTTACCAAGATGAGATTGTAGACACCCTAAATTGACCATAATTAATTATATTCTTCATTCTATAATTAATTAAATTAAAAATTAAAATTAATTATAAGTTTGTAATTAATTAAATTAAAATTTAAAATTAATTATAAGTTTGTGATTAATCAAATTAAATATTTACTTAATTATTATCCTCATTATTTTTAATTAATCAAATTATTTATTTGATTAATTTCCCTCCACAATCATATTTAATTAAAGTATATTTAATTAATGCTCCATTCCTCAAAGGCTAATTAATTTATTTTTTAATTTAACCTTAGTCTTTATTTTCCTAAGTCTTCTAATCCCAATTAAGTTAATTAATCATTGATTAATTAATTTAGTCCACCTCCTAATCCTCATTAACATTTCTTTTGTTTTTAATTCCTTCCACTTCCCCAAACTTGTAGTCATGTGACATGTGTCCTCCAAGCCCTTTGAAAATCTTGCATGCACATGTCACTTTCCCTCTCCAAGTCATCATTTGATCTCCCTTTCTATTGGATGCTCACACATGTATGAGATCCTCTTCCCTATGAAGCCACCCTACACTTACCTTTTCTTCCTATTTGTCACACTTTCAAGCCTACGTTTCTTACACTGCCACTTTTGTTTCCACCTGTCATCTCCTTGTTCTTCCCAATGTGTGCTCACACATGTGTGAGCACACCTTGCTCTCTTCCCCATGCCACATGCCATATTCACATGTCTCCAACTTGTGACACTTGTAGGGAAAAAGTGTGGCTTGAAAATAGACTTATCTTTATATTCTTATTAAATAGTTCTATGAGTCCAATTGATACAACTTCTCCTCAATTTATTCTTGTATGTCAATATGAGGATCATAGACTGACGAAAAGTATTGGGGTTGTTTTCCTAAGGACTAAAACTAGTGACCTAAGTGGGGATGGATGCAACTAATCCACAATTTGTATTTATTCAAAAATATGGTTTTTAGACTTCCTATCAATTCTGTGACACGAACTTGTGCCAAGAATAGTCTATAATAAAATATTAACGTCAAACAGTAAAACATAATCAAAACTTCACATTGAAAATGAGTTGACAAAAGATAACTAAGTATTGGAGTTGTAATGTGCTAAAATAAATTCACACATGTATTGATAAACACATCGATTAGCGTTGATTGAAATATTAATCTAAATTCATATGAAATAACAAACACATTGATTAATACTCGTTGGGAAATAATATGGTAAAATGAATTCTCATGTAACAACAAACACATTGATTACCAGTACACCAAGTGATTACAAATTAACACAACAATTAAAGATTTAAAAGTAGATTAAAACTGTAGACACCTAAATTTGGACACTTAATTTATCCAAATTTATCCTCTTTCATCTAAACATCCCCTTACCCGCATTAATTAAGTAATATAGCTATTATTTAATTAATATCATCTAAAGTTCTTCTAATCCCTAAGGTATCTAGTTAAATAATTAAATACCTTCCCCTTTTCATCAAATGAATTAAATAAATATGACATTTCCTCATATGTCACATCCTCCATCATTTTTATCTAATCTTAATCCATCTTCTAATTTCATCATTAGGGATGTGCACATGTCTAATCCTTGATTAGGATGTGTCACATCCTCCAACTTTTGAGTTGGCCTCTAATCTCTCTTAGCCGCCTAACCCTCCTCTAATCCTTCATTAACTAGCCTAATCAACCTCTCAAAGAATTTTTAATTCCTTTTATCCTTCCAAGGAATATTAAATTCCTTTTACTCTTCCCCATGTGATCTTTGACTTGTCACATCAAGTCACATGTGAAATCTAACCCTCTTCTAATATGTCATTAATTAGTCTAATCAAGTACTTGCACAACCTTAATCACTTAATTGAGTCAACCCTATTAAATTCTTTCTCTTTTTGAGAAGGCACTCAATTCCCTATGTGAATTTTTAATTTACATTTAATCCCCCAATGCATTTAAAAGAATTTTAAATTCCTTCTCTATCCCCATGAGAATATTTGAGGAATTTTTAATTCCCCACATGTCCTCTCACCCACATGGGGACAAGGACCTCCTTTATGAGGAGATCTTGTCCAATCCCAAGGTACTTTATAGTAGCTCCATGTCATGTACTATCCTTCCACCTTATGTACACATCACCTCTTTCAAGCCACTTCACATGCCACATGTCAAGATGTGAGGGCTTCTGAGTTCTCAACTCACCTTAGCCCTACATCTTGATCTTGGTGGCTCAATCTTGACCATCCATTTCCCTAGAGAATTCCAAAATCTCTATAAATCCCCCCTCTTTTCTCTCATTTTGGAGAGATTATTCATAGTAGCCAAACTCTTGCAATTTTTTTTTCTCAAACCATACTTAGCCATTTTTGCATTTGCATGCCACTTTCACTCATTTTCCATCATCATTCCACCTTATAGCTTGCATCTTCTTGCCATCCAAGGAGTATACAACACCAAAGATCGAAGAGCCAACCAAAGGATCGATTCGACACAAGGTAAAAGGTTCCATTTGGTCATCTTTATTTTGTATTGAATCCAACTAGGCTAATCTTGAGGTGTAGAGTGTTTTTAGTGTTATTTGCTTTCCTTTGTTTGCTGCTTGTATTCTAGCACTAAAATTCACCCTATCACAAAAACTAAAACATTTATTACCACGCATGTACTAATATTATAATAATTCACCAAGTAACCGAGGAAGTGAGCCCTGCCTTCTTCAATTATTAGGTGATGAAATGAAAGCTTACTCCACGCTAATCAATACTTGTGCAAATGATATTTTAAATCACAGTCTTTTCAAACTAGAACAAATTATAGATGTATATTATCGATATCAATCTGAGTATTGACATACATATTTATAGAGATTATAAGCCGCTAAGTTTATAACTAATGCTGATAAAAAAACATACGATTGTGTTAGGTTTTTTTGGACTACAACCAACAACCTTAGAAGCTAATTAGAAATAGATTACATACTTCAATATTGTTTCAAAACAAATCAACAACTCAGACCAAACTTAACAAAAATGACACATGACTCTTGAACAATTTTGTCTCCATTCCATCAATGCTCCTCTTGCGCCCATGCACTATCCACCTAATTATCCCCTGCTATCATAGTCATGAATATAATTAATAAATAATTGAAGGTTTTGATATATTTATAAGTTTTTATCTTTTCTTTGCATTTTATTAAATATCCTCACTTCATTAACAAATAGTGACGGGAAAAACAACATATACTATAGAAATGAAAGGGTAAAGGGAAAATAAAAGGTAAAAATAATGACACATTTCACCTCCATCACTTGTCACAAGGATAAGCTTCCATTTTTTCCTTCAATCCCAATCATCCATCTCACAAGAGGATCTTAGCCTTTCATTCATCTTCCAAAAATCTATAAATTGGGGTGTTTCCATTCCATTTTCATATCTCAAGTTTGCAAAGTGTAGGAGCTAAAAATTAGCTCTATACCTAAGACCACCTACAAAAACAATGAAATCCTTCCACAAGAGAGTATGCAAGAAAATAGCTTGCTTGATATTAATATCTATCAAAGATGATAACGCTCGGTATATTACAATAGTGTACAATGACCTTGCTTATATAGAAAAAGGTGTGATGAACTACCAAATTCAAAACATTAAATGACTTGAGTCATATTAAATTAAAACTAAAATTTTAAAAGATAAAATATCATCTAGACAACTAAAACTTCTAGAAATATGTCTAGGACCTACTAATTAACTAGTTAGTAAATTACTATTTATACCAACAAACCCCCTTAAGTGCAACTTAAGGAGAATCCATTATTATGCAAATGATGCAAAGATGCAAGGATGGGTCCCAACTATGAGGCCATGTTAGATACCCATGTACAAATGATCTCTCACTGTAAATAAATAAAATGATAAAAACCACATGGGAAAAAACCCCTCTCCAAAAGAGAGAAAATATACAATCAAGTGATGAAAGATGGAGGACTCCATGATACCCCCAAGTAGAACATCCATCAAAAATATACAATTGATATCCCCCATAAGAGGGAAAGAGAGAGACTATGTAGCCCCCCATAATATATAATCTCCTACAAAAATGGTAAGTTTTTGAAGACAAAACATGATCCAATATCAACAAACAACTTGTCTCCCTTTTAGAAGAAACTAAACCAAGTACAAATATAGAAATGCTTCCCATTTAGGATAGGAATTGAAAGAAAGAAGCATAAACATGTACATGATGATGTCTCTAAAATTTGCTCATATGATGAAAATGAAGATGCCACAATTTCAAATCAGGTAAATGCCCAATCAATGAAGAAGGTGACAAATAAGGAATATGTAGAAAGTGATGTTGAACAATCTCCACAGATAAAGATGGTTTGACGACAGTAGTGCAATGAATTTCATCAAAGAGAGGAGATAACCCCTCAAATGTGTCTTCCAAATTTGAAATGTGAGACTCCATAAATAAAGATGCAATATCTAATAAATAGGAATCCCAATCAAGAAGAGAATTACATACATGTTGCAATGAATCATTGGAAGTTCTCAATAAATCACCAATAGAAGATGAATGATCCTACTAAACATGAATGATGGGAGCTTCAATCAATGACTCTACACAAGCAATCAATAAAGTGAAGGTACAGTTCAATTGTATCTAAAGGAGAAGAAGGAGCATATGAAGAAACTTCATTGTAATCTTCTAAAGATTCAAAGTACTCCAAATGATCAAACTCCCAAATAGCATCATAGTCATAGGGTATCCTATTTAAAAAATGAAAAGGTACAAGATAGTTTAAAACAAGATCATCTGGGAATGGTTGAGTATTAGGATCTTCATATATCTCCCAAATTTTAGTCCAAAGAGCATGAGGACACTCAAAATGAACAATAGCATTCAAAATGTTATCATTAACATGCATAGCAATAACTCTTGAGAAATGATCCCTTTTTCAATTCCAAGAAAATTTCTTACTACCAGTACCTGGAGGGAGAATAAAACCATACAAATTGGCAATATATGAAGCCAACAAAGATGTTTTATTGTTATCTCTCCATTATTTATAGTTTCCCCTTTTCAACATAATCAAAGAAGGATGAAATAAAAAAATCATAATAAACTATGAGAAATATCCAAAATTGCAAAGACATTAACCTTCAAAAGAAATTAGAAACTCCCAAACATAATGAATCCTACAAATGAAGCCTTCCCAAAAAAGACAGAACCTCTCTAGGAGTCAAAATATCCAAATAATTAACTAGAATGCAAATATGTCAAAATCTAAATAAATGATACCTAGGGCTGAAACTAGAAAAAGTGCATGTGCATAATGATAAAGCTCCTTAATACATTTTTGATGTCGTAAAAATCATAAAAAATGGATAATTTGGCAAAAAGTTATGAGCTCGATGGTCCAAAAAGGGAAAACTAATTTTAGTCTACAATAAAATGTACCTATAGTAAAATCTAGAAAAATTATTTGTACCACTCTAAAGTACATGGAACCAATTTTTTGTCGATATCTCATTTGCGAAAAACTGACTCTTGATTTGCAAGATATGGCCCAAAGGAAAAACAACCCAATTAGGTCTCCTAGGGCAAAAAAATGCCCCCTTGGGGGCTAACACCTAGTCATCATGTGATTGTTCGCAAATGAGAGTCGTTGCAGGGCTTTAAAAAAATTACCCCACTCACAAAGTGGTGGGCGGGTGGAACTCTATGGTGGTGTCGCCTGCATTGGGTGATGGTTGCCCCACATCACTTGTTGGGCCTAAGCCCTTGGGCGCTGGCCACAAAACTAGGGCAAGAAACTTGTCGCTAGCAGAAAAATTTTAAACCATCAAAAATAATAAAATATTATTAAATTTAAATTCTTGGCAATACCTTTGTACCTTCTACAACCCCTGACACAATAGTAATCCATACTTGCAGATGTAGTGATGATGTAGACACTGCAAAATCATAAAATATTCAATGAATATGTTGTACGACCATTGTTGAGTGTACCTTATCGTATGTCATGTGTTAGTACCATGTTGCATGAATTCTGTAGAATTATACAAACTAAAATGACAACGATTTTTTGAAAAATAACCGAGGGCCTGAGGCAATTTTATTTTATTTTGATGATTTAACAAATGATCTTAAGATTTTTGGGCCTTCCAGATGTAATGACAGAGTTTGTTTTGGCCCAAAATGCTTCAAAAACTAGCTACCTCCTAGATCTAGCAACCACCTCCCAACTTCAAACCCTTGTAGATTTGGTATAATATGTCAAATTTTGATGAAATGAAAGTCAATATTGACTTTCTTAGATGCCCTAGACTCAATGATGAGCTCAAATTACCTCCAACACATGCCAAAATTAACTTGCAATAGAAACCCACAAAGAGGAAACCCTCAAAACTAGTTTTTAAAAGTTTTTTTGATTCTCCATATCAACATATGGTGCAAGAGAAGAGCATACTCAACCTTACTAAAATACACCAAGATCTCTCACTGGAAATAGCTCTACCCTCAAATTTGAGAAGGAATTTGCATGGCCATGACTCTGATACCATGTAGGATTTGAAGATGTGAGGCTCGCTCTTATGTTAGACCTATTACTTAGACTATTTTGGTTTTAGTCGTTGATTATAGTTGATGATACCATTAATGATATGATGATTTAGACATTTGATTTCACATGATGATTTATTTGTGGTTTATACTGCATGCTTAATTAATTGATGATGTTTGATTTAAACTACATACTAGTTCACTGATTAATCTAATTTTTGAAATTTAAAGATGAAAAGATGAAATGTGATGATTGAATGAATCATGAATACAATTTTGATGAACATGAATTTAAGGATTATGAAAATGGATAATTGTGTGAATAATTGATTTGAAGGTTACCCAATGAAATATTTATGACAGTGAATTATGAAAACTTGTGTGAATGTGAGTGTTTGATTCAGTTGCTTTGGCTATATATATGTATATCTTAACTGGATAGATTAACATGTGAATGAAGTGTGCAAGTACATTTTCCATGGCCAATGGAATTAGAGGTATCCACAAGAACCCAATGTGATTTGCCATGTCAAACTAGATTATAGTCCATTTGGAAGGACTATAGTCTTGTAAATGTAATGTGGATTGTGCATGTTTGTTTATTTATTTATTGTCTTGTCAAGGTCTACTAAGATGTGAGTTTGCATCCTTGCTGAAAAAACTTGGATTTAATTTTTTTGGTCTTTTTAGAGGTTTGAAAAGTGACATTTTTAATAGTTTCATGTGTTTTAGGGTCATAGGGTATGTACCTATGGGTTGGGTACCTTTTTAGCCCAAAATCTTGAGCAAATACCTAAATATAACACCTTTTTGGAGAACTTAAAGAGTTTTGATGAGTTTAAGGTTTTGGTATTCAGATGGAGACTTGTCACATCCCATTCTCATTTCTCCAAGCTCATTTACAAGCTTTGGTAAGCCCACAAGATGCTCACACATGTGTGAGCCACCTTTGTAATGCTTATGGGATAAAGTGTACAAATACACTCCCCATCTCCCAAAGTATCACACATGTGTGAGAATTTATGAGATATTGAGCCTTGGAGAGTGAATGGGAAGGTGAAAAGTGTCACCTATCCATTCAAGGAGTTCAAACTTGAACTCTTATTTATCATCCACAAAAGGATGAAGTAAAGTTTTTTTGGGATATTTTGCTTGCTTTTGGGATTTTGAAGAAAGAGTTGAAGGAAAAAGCTTGGAGCTCTCCCTCAATAACTATACCTTGGAAATTTTCTTATTAAGGTAGACTTCAAGCCCTTTTATGATTTGAATTATGGTGTTTGAATGAATGTGTTAGTTTCTTAAAAAAATTCCTTCATATTGTTCGTTATGTTATGTGGGATGGATTTGTTGGAATCAATCTCCCAAAATGAGAGAAATTTTGAGTGAGGGATTGAAAGAGGAGGAACCTTCATTAGGGTAGTCTCACTCCTTAGGAGTGATATAGGTATGAGTACCCAATATGTTATGCATTTAGTGTATGGGTGGCTGATTTGGAGATATGGTGATAAGTAATGTGCAAAGGAGAATGGGAATAGATATTATGATACAAAAACCTATTATTGTGATGTCCTCTAGTTTCTCCCTATAAGAACATAGTGATGGTCCATGTGTGTGCTAAAAACCCCTTGGGTTGGGTGTCCTATATGTATTTGTGATTTCCCTCCTTGCTTCATATTTTATGATTTCTTGTCATTGAATACCTCCTAGCTCGAGGGTGGCTTGCTTCAAGCCTAGGATGGGTGGTGAAATTTACCTAAGCCATAGGAAGATCATGTGTTGTTGTGCAAATTTGAAGAATATAGTTGGAGCACACATACCTTTGAATTATCCTTCTTTATCCCCACTTGATACATGCTATTTTGGAAAATATACATGTGCAAAACTATTTTAGATGGGTTTTGAGTGTCTCTTGTTGTAGTGGGTGAGAAACCCCTTGTAAAAATTTGTACCTTGTTATTTAGTGGAAACTTTATTGTGCAAGTAGATAACCACATATATTATGTTCGACCTATTTCAAATAGAAATTGAAAATATATTAGAGATATAAATGTGTTATTAAGTATTTTTTCCTAAGAACATTCTAGATTTTACTATCTTAGAAATCATAGTGGTGAGTTAATGTATCTTCGTTTGAGATTTCATAAAGATTTTTGCATGGTTTTATTGTTCTTTTTTTTAAAAGAAGAAAATGTGTATTGTGGTTGAAAGAGAAAACATTAGGCTATTATAAAGATCCATGTATTATTTTTTTAAAGGGCTATAATATGTTGTTTTCAAGTTTTATGCCACCTTCCTATAAATAATAAGCATTTGTGTGTAAAGGGGATATATTGTTTGTTTTATATAAGTTGTGAGTCTATTTATACAAAATGCATTATGTTTATGCATATAATTTATAACACTCTACGTAGTGACGTTGACAAAAAACCATTAATCTATTTATAAAACTTCAAATATACCAGATGAAAAGGAGAAATATAAATCTATTTGTGAATATGCAAGTATTTTGGATCACTAAACTCATGTATATAGGTTTAAAATGGAAATATAAATCTTCCATATTATAATTAGATGTAAATAAATAAAATTTGAATGACATAAATTTATGCTACCTAAGCTTCTAGAATAAACATTCTTCCTTTTTACTACCACTAACACGTGATTAAAATTAAATATATCCTACATGCAATTGTGAGTATGATCATAACATAAGCTAAATACACCAAATCTAATAGATTCTAAGCAATATCTAACTAGTTAAGCTATACTCCCAATGAAATACTTGAAAGCATAGAACAAAGAAGCCATTTAAACATAAACAATGAATAAATACATAAAGAAACCTAGTTAAATGCCTCAAACCTCATCCCATTGGGGGATTGGTGTTACATTGATGTGGAATGTCAGTTGTTTCCCAATCCCTTTGATGAAACAAGCTCAAAGATGGGTGCCATTGATGAAAATAAGCTAATATTGATGAAAACTAAGCTAAAATGGATGAAAGTGAGTATTCAAATGTGCAACATAACTTTGCTAAAATGGAAGTGGATCATTTTCTCAAAGAAATGATGAGTATTTATAGGAGAAAATGGTGAATCATTTTTTTGGATTGATTTGATCAATCAATGGATGAGATGCCATGAGAGGAGATGACATGGATCAAGGATTCTCATCAATGGATGAGAATGCAAGTTGACATGGATCAAGGAGTTAATCTTGTGACTCTCATTGATTTAAAGAAGCACACTTCCTAAAAAATAGGAAGTTGTTGGGAAGTTTTTTACAAAGAATATTCCATTTTAGAGTTCAAATAGAAGAATATTCTAGGGGAATATTCCCTTGCAAGTGGGAGGGTGAGAGAAAATAGCAAATTGAGAAATTACTTAATTGTGCAAGGTGGAGGAGATTAGAGGAACATCAGGATGGCGAGTCTGTGCAGCGCGCGGGAGTGTGTCTGTAGCCAGTAAGGCCGTGGTGCATGTTGCAGTCTTCCTGTGCATGCGTTGGATCTGCTGTGGATCATTTTCTTCAGGATTTTGTGCGTGGTGGGGTGGGTTCTTTGTTGCGTTCGGGGTGGGGAGTCATTTGTTGACTGCAAATATTTTTCGGTGGTCTCTGTGGTGGCGTAGCTTCTTTGGCTTTGGTCTGTGCTCTGGCCGGCTGGGCTGCTTGCTTGTGGCTTTGTGTGTGGGGCTTTCTTTTGGCTCTTTGATCTGTATGAACGGTGGAGTGGCATTTGTGGTGTTGAGGGTTTGGTAAGTGGAGGCGTGAGACAAGAGTAGTTGGGTAGGGATTTTATGGCTTTGGGTAAAGATTTAGATTTGACACCGGGGGACGATGCTATGGCGGAGGTTGGGGACGGGGTTCCCTCTTCGTCCTCTCCTGGTATTAGTTTGTCAAGGACTAGTGCATTTAAGTTGCAAAAGGTTAATGGATGCTTGGAAAGAGCCCATGTGTGCCTAGTGGTGGTGATCCAAAAAGAAGCAGTTGCAGATGATTTAGAGTATTATAGCAAACATGTTTTAATTTGTAAATTTTTGGGAATGAGGGTTTCTTTACCCTTCCTTGAACCTTGGATTCAGAGGACTTGGAATCCAGAGGGGGATTTTGAGATGTTGCTAGCGGCGAACAATTTCTTCTTGGTTGATTTCTCATGCATCTCAGATAGGAATAAGGCATTTGAAGGTGGTCCATACTTTTATAATTAGGTTGGGTTGTTTATTAAACCATGGCATGCAAGTTTTAATTCAGCGGAGGTGTTGCCATCTAAGGTCTTAGTGTGGGTTCGCCTTCCTTGATTGCCGCTTGAATGTTGGAGGAGTGACATCTTACAATCTATTGCCATGGTGCTGGGAAAACTGATTGGTCCCTCTCAACAGACGTTGGAGAAGAGGATCTTCTCCTATGCTCGTGTCTGTGTGGAAATTGACTTGAGCCAGCCCTTGCCTGACTCTATTGATCTGATAGTGGGATCTACTTCGTGGACACAACCCCTGGACTATGAATCCCTGCCATTTAGATGTCGTTTATGCTGAGAGTATGGTCATCTTCTGAAATGGTGTCCACGTGCTACTAGTGTGGGTAACCCGAGGAATGGGACGGTTGCATCAAAATTAGATTCTGAGAAGGGAAAAGGAGCCATGCATGGTGCGACCCCAGATAAAGATGGGTTTGTACCTGTTAATACACAAAATAAAGGCCGAGGGATGAAGAGGACTTTTCAAGACCGCCAGGAGGAGGGGGTTTTCAACAAGTTTGATGCGTTGAATGATTTAATTCATGAGGAGGGGGTCTCTCCTGACATGCACGCGAAAGTTGCCCCAGTTACTTCTCATAATCCTAAGTCTATGGCTATTTTGTCTTTGGCTTTTGATCCTATGATGGCTCTTGGGGAAGTAAAAGATTCTTCTGTTCCCTCCCCTGAGGATGGGCTTGGGGATCCGTGTGTGGTGACCCGTGC
Source organism: Sequoia sempervirens (assembly GCA_007258455.2). Lineage (NCBI taxonomy): Eukaryota > Viridiplantae > Streptophyta > Pinopsida > Cupressales > Cupressaceae > Sequoia > Sequoia sempervirens. The sequence goes on from VDFB02379711.1 coordinate 244,574,306, forward strand.
CTCTTTGGTCTCTGTTGATGAAGGTGCAGGCTCGGCTAGAGGTTTAGGTTTTGGAGGCTATACAAAGAGTAAAGCTTCTGCATCTTCTCATATTTTGGGTGTGCATCAAAAATCCCTAAAAAAGAGTACTCCTGACAAGCCCCAAAAGGTGGGTAGGAAGAAGGATCAAGAAAAAGTTAAGTTGGCTGGGGAGACATTGGATACTCTTTTCACCCAACCTTCATGATGATTGTGCTTTCATGGAATGTGAGGGGTATGAATAACATCCCTAGACAAAAGGCTATTCAATATTTGGTTCGTGCTCATTCTCCAGATTTGGTTTTTCTCCAAGAGACGAAGTTATCTATCGATAGTATGCTACAGAGTGCTTCTAAAATATGGAATAGGGGTTTATGTCAGTGTGTGGGTGCAATGGGGAGCTCTGGAGGTCTTGCTTGCTTTTGGGATCCTCAGCGTATCTCTCCTCTTTGGTGGTTTTCTAGTAGATTCTCCATCTCTCTTGTTGCGCAAAGTTTAGAGACTGGGGAAAGATTTTTTCTGTCCAATATTTATGCTCCTTCAGATGTCCCTGGTAAGATTCTTTTATGGTCTCATATAAATTTTTTGAGATCGTTGGATCCCTTTTTACCTTGGATCATGTCAGGTGACTTAAATGCAATTGTTTCTCTTGAGGAGAAAAGGGGGGGAGTACCTTATTTGGACACATCCTCGGATCTTCTGAGGGAGAATCTAGCCCGGCTTCGGCTTGTGGATATCAAAACTTTAAATGGCACATTTACCTGGAATAATAGGAGGCTTGGAGAAGAAGCTATTTCTGAAAGACTGGACAGGTTTCTGGTATTCAGTTTCTGGGTTAGTGATAAGTGGCTAACTTGCTCTAAAATCTTGGATTGGCGAGGATCAGATCACTAGCCGATCAAGTTCTTTGCTCACCCCGCTGTTGGCTCTAAGAAATAGACTTTTAAATTCCAAATTATGTGGCTTAGGGAGGAGGGTCTTTTTGACTTAGTGTCTAATTGGTGGGTTGAAGGTCGACCTGCTTTTGGGATTGCTATGTACACTTTTATGAAGAGGCTTCAATATGTGAAGTATAAACTAAAGCATTGGAATAAGTTTCAGTTTGGTAACGTGTTCCAGCAGAAAAGGGCTGCCCAAGAGCATCTGGATTCTATTGCCAGGCAGATCAAGGAGCATGGGTTGGATGCGGATTTGAGCAGGTTAGAGGGTGATACAGTCAAAGTTCTTGAGGAATGGGAGCTTCGTGAGGAAATTTTCTGGAAGCAGAAGGCCCGTATTGATTGGCTTCAGGAAGGGGATAAGAATACCTCCTTCTTCCATAACTCGGTAAAGGGTAGAAGACAGGGTAACACTATCTCTTCTCTCCGCTCTTCTAAGGGATCTGTTCTATCTTCCTCTTTGGAAATTTCTAATGAGGCAGTTCGTTTCTTCTCTAATCTCTTTTCTAAAGATACCCCGCTGGCCATTGAGGAGGAAGACTCTATCCTGGCTTGTATCCCTCCCCTGGTGACTATGGATATGAACACCTCTCTTCTTCGACCGATTTCTCTATAGGAGTTAGAGGATGTGGTGTTTCAACTAAAAAAGGGAAAAGCTTCTGGTCCTGATGGCTTCCCAGTCGAGTTTTATCAGGAATTTTGGGAAGTGGTCAAGCTTGACTTGCTGGAGGTTGTGCAAGAATCTCTACGGAACAAGCAAATGTTGAGAGCTATGAATGCCACTTTTCTTGCCCTTATTCCAAAGCGTGACAGTGCTAATTCTCTTGATCTCTTTCGACCAATTGCTTTGTGTAATGTGGTGTATAAAATCATTTCAAAACTAATTGCTGAGCGCTTGAAGCCTTGGTTGGATAAGCTAATCTCAGAGGAACAAGGGGGCTTTGTAGCGGGTAGACAGATTCTTGATGGAGTTGTGATTACGACAGAGACTATTCATTCTATGGCCTCTTCAAGGGATAAGGCTATGTTCATAAAATTGGACATGTCAAAGGCCTATGACAGGGTCAAATGGGATTTTCTAATCAAAATTCTTGGAGCATTTGGGTTTAGCAATGAGTGGATTGATTGGGTCATGTGCTGTGTGAAGTCGTGTTCCTTTTCGGTTCTCATAAATGGGGAATCCTCTGAGCTGTTTGGTGCCTCAAGAGGTCTTCGACATGGAGATCCCTTATCCCCTTATCTGTTCATTTTGATGGTGGAAGGGTTGGGGAGGCTCTTTAAGTCCCAAGTTACGACTGGGCTTATACATGGATGGATCTGGAACAACTCCCTTTCTCCTCAAACCCATCTTTAGTTTGTAGATGACTCAACCTTGATGGGGGTTGCTAAGGTGGCAAAAGCGGTTGCTTTTTGTCAGACTTTGGATTGCTACCTGGCTGCCTCAGGACAACACATTAATGAAAGTAAGTCTTGCATTTATTTCTTTAATACCCCCAGGCTTATTCAACAATGTATTTCTAGGATATTAAGGTTTCAAGTGGGAAAACTTCCCTTTACCTATTTGGGTATCCCTCTGGATGTGCGCCCTCCTCCCAGGTATTTTTGGCAGGAGGTGATTAATAAATTTTGAGGACTGGTTTGTCATTGGACTTATAGATGGTTATCAACGGCAGGCAGAGTCACTCTTTTAAAGTCTATTGTGCAAGCTCTACCTATATACAGATGTTTTGTGATGACTGCCCCTTCAAGCTTCATTAAGGACTTTGAGGGGCTTTGTAGGCAGTTTTTGTGGTCAGGTAATCTTCTCTCGAGAAAGTGGAGCCTAAATAAGTGGGAAGTTGTTTGTTGGCCGAAACAGGAAGGTGGCTTGGGGTTGCGTAGAGCTAATTGGAATGGTCAAGCATTGGTAGCTAAGTTATACTAGAGGTGGTGTTCTCATCAGCATCAGACCTAGGCTAAGATTCTTACCTTCAAGTATCTTGGGGAGGTGGATGGCGCTGAGGTTCCTCGCTTTAGTCTTTTGGGAAGAGGGTCTATGATTTGGGAAACTCTCAAGAGGGGAGCTCCATTGGTTAAACAAAGCATGTTCTGGATTTGCAATAGAGGTTCTGATGCACTCTTCTGGCTTGACTCTTGGGATGGCTTCCCACCTATCCTCTCCTCTCATCCTCATTTGGAGAATCTAAGCATAATTTTTGTTCAAGCTGGCTGGAGCAGAGTGATGGATTTCAAAGCCCCTTAGGTCTTGGGGTAGACTGTCATTTATCAATGGAAGGATATGCAGGAATGGCCTTTGGGCGGATCTTTAGAAGATAGGAGGGAGTTGTCCTCCATTCTAGATGATAGAGTGTGTTGTTCGCTTCCGGAGAGGGATGTGTTGGCTTGGGGCTTAGATCCTAAAGGGAAGTACTCTGTTGCTTCTGGGTATTGTGCTTTGGACAGTCAGGCTTTAGGAAGTGCTGAGGTTCCTTGGTGGAAAAACATTTGGAATAAATTCTCTTGGCCAAAATGCAATTTTTTCTCTTGGCTAGTGGTGTATGGTAGGTGCTTGACTTGGGACAACCTCTGCAAGTGGGGTTTCCAAGGTCCGTCTTTATGCTTTATGTGCCTCAAAGATGTAGAGACTGTCTCTCATCTTTTCTTTCAGTGCCCCTTTGCTAGGACTATTTGGCACTTCTGGTGGGGGGCTTGGAATATGTCATGTCGGCATCCTTCATCTCTTGGCGAGTTCTGGCAAAATACTGGGCTTTCTATGACTAAGACTTCATTCTTGCACACTGCCTGGCCTATTGGTCCTAGTCTAATTATTTGGCAAATTTGGTTGGAGCGCAATTGAAGGATCTTTTTGGATAGGAAGTTATAGGTGGGCCAAGTTTGGGCTCACATTCTCAAGGCTCTACAAGAGACGTTACATGCTAAATGTGATTTGTCTGTTCCAGTTGATCCTGGGGATATCAAAGTTATTCAGAAGTTGGGGATTTCTATTGGTAGTACTAGAAGGCCCAAGGTCGGGCGGGGCAGGTGCTCTAGAGGGAAGGTCTTCAGAGGAGGGCATTGGATGCTTCCTCCTTTTGGGGTCTTGAAAATCAACACTGATGGGTCTTCAAGAGGTAATCCTGGGCATGCTGGTATTGGTGGGGTGGGCAGAGATAGTTCTGGGGTGGTTGTGTTTTTTTTCTCAGAGTATATGGGGAAACACTCCAATAACCTCATGGAGGCGTTGGCGATTCTTTCGGCCTTGCAGAGGGCATGTGCTCTCAGCTGGAAAAAGATTATATGTGAATCAGATTCTCAAGTGGTGGTGGACCTAATAAATAAAAGACATTTTGATATTGTTAGTTGGCATTTGGCGGTGGTAGCAAAACAAGTTGCCAACCTTGGAGATTTATTGGATTCTGGGGCTCGAAAAATTGGCTTCTGAGAAGAATGGGACGTGGTTGGTTGATAATTGGGATAGTTTACCGAGGGACCTTGCCCAAGATTTGGAGGGTTGGGTTACTGAGGATGTGAAATGTTGTATTAATAATTCTTGATTTCTTGCTTGATGTCTTGGTGCCCCTTCGGGGTTTTCATTTGCCTTTTGCTTTGTACCTCTCTTGTTGATTAATAAAAGTTTTTACCCCTCTTTTTATTAAAAAAAAAAAAGATGGAGGAGATTAGGGATTCTCATTAAATCATTAACTTATTTAATGAAAGGGGGTTAAATGATATTTAGTTGAATAATTAAGATTATTTAATAAAATGAGAGGATATAATAAATTTAATTAAATAATTCACATTACCTAATTAAATAAGATGAAAATTAGTGTGAAAGGGGGTGAATTAGCCAAATAATAGTGATCATTTGATTAATAGGAGAAATTAATGTATTTAATTAAATAACTAGGATTATTCAAAATTAAATAGTCAAAAAAGAGGTGAATTTAGGATGAAATGGTGTTAGTAATCAGATTTAGATGTGTAATATCAATCAAGACAATTTTAAGTGTCTATATTTTTCCCCTCTTTGAAGCGAGGTACCTGTTACATTGGTTCAAAGACTGATGCTTTTCAGATTTACATTGTTGCTAAGATAAAAAAAATAAAAATTCTTGATCTTTTGGATTCCCCACTATTGCCCCCGCGGAAGGAATCAAGTTGGTACCCTGCCCCCTCAAGAGATCAGGTGAAAAATTTATTTTTTGGGTTGAGATCATGACAAAGGTTCAACATTGATTTAGATGTAGAAAATAGGCCCTGAGACGCGAAAGCAGGCTCAAAAATGTGCAAAATGCCTCAAAATATACCCCATAGCTCAAAAATTGATGAAAAAGGATTAAAATGTCATTTCCCCCCTCAAATTAGGGCAAAAACCCTAATTTTCAAGCTTAAATAGAGGTGGAGGGGTCATTTTCAAATCATTTGCATCCTTGACCTTAGTGAAACTTTGTGATTTTTGCTCTAACACCTTGGCAAAATTGCTGATCGTGAGCTCCCATAGCACTTCGTAGATAGGGTATGAGATTACTAGCAGGCAACAGATGTAGGACCTCCGATACACAAATCAAAACTTTTCTCATTTTTTGAGTTCTTATGCATTTAATGCTAGGTCAAAAAGAACAAACAATAGTGTCGATGTATAACATCGCTTTTGTCTCGGTCGGTGGCACTTTTGTCGAAGTAGCGACACTATTGCAAATAGCGTCACTTTTTCCTAGTTAGGTATAGTGTTGCTTTTGAAAAGCTGATGCACTTTTGCAAAGGGCGGTGTGATAGATTTTAGGGTTCAATGGCACTATTGAAATAGTGCCACGCTTTTGCAAGTAGTGTCGCTTTTGATATTTTGGTTTAGCGTCGCTATTGAAATACCGACACGCTTTTGAGAATAGAAGTGTTATTGATATTTTGGTACATCGACATGCACAAAATATCACCGTGCTTTTGCAAATAGTGGCACTTTTGTAGTTTAGGGTGAGAAACTTGAAATTTTATAAGTTTTTTGGTGATTTTGATGTGGTACACTTCATTTGTGTAGGAGATCGTCCGATTCAGTTGAGGGAGTGCAAACCTAGCATCTTGTCTCATGCTCACGATTTGACTAACCAGGTGAGGATGCTTTTAGGAGTGATTGGGCTAGGATTCATGGCCTAGATGCCAAAGATCAGGACACACCAAGCCATGATGTCAGTGTGATTAAGAGGTGGCATAGCGAGACTTCATCATTTCACTTGCCTACCAGAGATGTGACCATCACCTTAAAGGATGTCTGGCGCATCTTGCGAGTGTTGATTCATGGTGAGTGGGTTATTTATGATGTGGATGCTGGGGTGGCTGCTTGCTATGAGGTGCTTGGCGTTGACACCCTTTGGGTAGAGACTACACAAATCAACTTGTAGGACTACAAAGGATAGGCACCGATATTCACCTTGATTATTGGAGCTTTAATTTGTGGAGTGCTTGTGCCAGAAAGGCGGGGTCGAGGCTTTAGCATTGGTTGTGGACTTTCTTGGGCATAAATGGTATTGGATATGAATTTGTTTCCTTGGGGCTCCATGATTCTAGCATCACTATACCATTATATGCATCAAGTGGCCTACATGGGAGGATGGAGTATAGGAGCCATTGTTACAATGCTACATATCTAGGCTTGGGAGCACTTTGTCGTGCTTAGATCAACAATCACCTTGATAAATTTTGACACAGATGATCCTTTAGTATACCAATATGGATCCATGACTACGCTCCACCATACAGGTCCAATAGACATCTCGTACTGGAGACGGGTTATTGACGATATGACAATATTTTGATGGAGACCCTGATTGTCAATATCGCTATGGTTTGATGACCAACAACAACTCTTTTATGCTTGACATACCATATTTCTACAGGGTTGGGAGCGTCAAATGATCGAGAGGTACCTTCTTGATTAGGTTTCTCAAAATTTTGGGGAGGTTCGGGATGTTGTCCCTCGTGAGTATAGAGTTGTATTCACACAAATGACTAGAGAGACTAACATTAGGGAAAATTTACATAAAAATGGGCCTCCTAAGGAACTCTAAAAAATAAAAAATAATCTCATATAATACAATTATTTAAATATAAAAAATATAAATTACTTAACTACATGAGTTAAGTAGGGGACACACGTTTCTATTATAATTCCTTTAAAAACTGAAGTCCATGATTTTTTAAAAGTGGTAACATATATTTCTATTATAATTTATTAAAAAACTCAAGTTCACTTTTTTCATTATTTATTTTTTATTTAAAAACTCTTAAACTCAAGTTTGGTAACTTATATTTCTATTATAATTTATTAAAAAAGTCAAGTTCACTTTCTTTTTTTGATTATTTGTTTTTATTTAAAAATTGGCAAAGTAAAAGTATCTTTAGATATTTTATTTTTTACTTAGTATTTCATTATATATATATGATTTTATAGATTTAGATTTATTATGTTATGTATGTTTATTTAAATAAACATATTTATAGGTTTCATAATAGTATATTTATATTTAAAAAAGTATGCTAAGGGATATCTTTTTTTCCATAGTCTCTTTGATTTTCTCATTTTCTTTCCTTTGCAAATTTTTTGATTTTTAATTTTTAATTTTTCCAATTATTTTTTCCATAGTTTCATGATTCTCTCTAACTTTTTATCCTTCCAACAGTTTCCAATTTGTTTTTTTGGTTTTTATTTTATTTTGTCCAATTTATTTTGTTATTATTTTAAAGGAATTTAATTCATGAGTTTAATAAAGACTTTTCTTTTTCTCTTATAAACTTTTTAAAGCTAGATAAGGCTTTAAAATAAAATGAGAAGTAAATTATTTCATGCATTAGATATTTAAAAAGTAATGAGTTATTTTATTCATTAGGTATTAAACATAAATAAATATAAATAAAGGTATAGAGTAATAATGGGACACATGTATATATGTCATCATAAATATAATTATAAATAAATGAAATTTAATTTATTATTATATTCTAATCCTTAATTAGGATATAAAATAAATAAATTTAATTTTTGTATGATTAATGAATTTGTTAATAATAATTAAATATGTACATAAATAATTTATATATATATATATATATATTATATTTTTTTCTTAAAGAATATATTTTTTTTTTGAAAATATAAAAATTTCTATAATATCTAGAACTTAATAGAACTTAAGAATATAAATCTAAAAAACAAAAAGAATATTTTATATTTAAAAAGATGAATGAGATAGAATAGGATATGTAGAGTTAAATTAACCATCATGAGTTAATTCATAAGATTTTAGAAAGTTTTATTTAATAAAATAAATAATTTTATTTTTATATTAGATGATGTCACTGCACAGGTTGATGTCATCTTTTAGTTGATTTTTTATAACTTAAAAATCTAATGATGTCATCCTTAGGAGGCCCATTTTTTATGTAAATTTCTCCTAATGCTAGGGGCCACATATTCCACCTTAGGTGGCCATTGATGATTTTAGATAGCTCGTCACATAACCATGGGCATATTTTGGTGGACCATATGATGTAGGTACTACACCTGCATATGATACATGGTGGTTACAGTTTGCACCTGTTCAGTTTATAGACCTGACAATGGGACAAGTGCCATGCAGGGGGAGGGGACAAAGACCTGGTATAGGTTAGGGTAGAGGACAGGGGAGAGGACATCAATAGCCTCCCCACGATGGACAATGACTAGGGCACAATGGACATGTGTCAGGGCATGAAGGTTAGTAGCTAGGGTAGGATGGTCAACATCTATTGGTACCTCCCTTGAGAAGACCATCACCACCACACCAACAACAACAACATCAAGCATAGGGTCTTGATCCGCAAGACACCCAGATTCAAACCCTCACTATATAGAGGGATCCACTATTACAACAAATATAGCAGTTGAATGGGGAGTGGGATTCCACCTGCACAGAGGTGTAGAGGGTCATCAGAGAGCATGACTAGGACTGATAATAGGTCCAATAGCTCACTATCCAGCTTGCTCAGGAGATTGGGTGAAGGTAGTAGTTGGAGGCTGCAACTATGCATATACAAGGTTAGGTCCCAACACACATGTATGGATAGGTGATGGAAGAGGCCTCTTATTATCACACTTTGTACCATAGGATAGTGCCTAGAGAGTGACAATAGCCAAACTTTTCCCACAAGAGCAGAGTTGCGTCAAGTGGCTCGACAGGTCCCTCAGTTGGGCAACCCTCAAGGAGCAACCACTGATAGCTCCAGTCTTGTCATGATAGACAGAGCCGAGGCTAGCCTCACACTTTTGCAGACACTTTTTGATGTACAACCCTGATTATTGATATGTATATACATTCATCGGCTAATTTTTTATAGCCTCTTGTATATCTATTTTTGGAGACATTTACACATTGATTCCAATTTTGTATCACAAAAGTTATATTTTGAGGTTTATATGAGATGGATTGATTTGATGTATATGATATGGTGTTCTATCATTTGATGTGATGTTTCATTTATTTCATGCTTTATGATCATGTATGGATGCACATGCTATGGATGGATGCAGATGTTTATGTTATGGATGTGTTTCTTTATTTATGCATACAATATGATGTGATGTATGATTTATGATGTGATGCCATTAGATATGCAATGTATGATTTATGTTATGGATGCAATGTGATGGATGATTTATTCTCTTTTTTTAGTATCTTTTCATATGATATGCTATGAGATGGATGCATTTCTCTTTTGCACATTTCCTATGTGATGATGTCATGCTTATGATATTTTGATGATTATGATATTGTTAAATAGGATGTATGTATGTTGATGGTTTGTGGATGCAAGATGGATGCATTATTATTTTTGTTGACTTCCATGATACCATGTTAGCATGAAAAGAAGATAGAAGAATAAGACAAATGGATTAACCATTGATTTCAAGATTGACTCAAAAGTCCAACAAGCTTATGAGTCTTCAAGACTTTATTAGATATGGTGACGAGCTTAATGATTTGCTTGTTTCAGGGATTGGGATACTTCATCATTTCATTCCTTTTTTTTGATATAACACATAGATACAATGCATCAAGGTATCAACAAGGGTAAAAGCAAGAAGTTGAGTACACAAAGAGGGGAAATTTTGGGCAACAAAAAAAACTTCGCAAGAAACGCGTACGCGTTTTTAAAAAATGCGTACGCATTATAGAATGGGTAACCTAACCGAAATCCGAATGCGTACATGCTCAGCTACGGGTATGCGAACTGATAACGCGTACGCGTTTCGGAAAGGTATTTAATTTTGTAAATAAACTGCTGGCTTTTCATTTTATCCACTATTTTTAGCCACACCAGAGAGGACAATCTAGATTGCGTATGCGTTTGTAAGCTTGTGCTTGGGGAAAATTTTGACTGCCACCTCCTCCCGTCAACACACCTGACCTCTGTGACCTCCAGGTTGGTTGAATTCTGCCATTTTTTGCTTTGTATCTTATTTTTTTTGTTTTTTAATTAGTATTTAAGTTTTGTTTCTTTAATGTGTTTTAGTTCAATTTTTTATAGTTTTAAATTGCATTTAAAAAATCAAAAACGTCAACAAAATAAATAACGTTAAATTGTAAATTGAAAACCATAAAATCTAAACCTAAATTGGACACATTTAACTTAGAAATCAAAACCATAGGTTACAAAATTTACATAGGTCTCTAAAAACTAATTTACATAGGTTAATCGTTGGTCCTAAACCCTAAAACGTAAACCTAAAACCCCATTTACCCTAAAATGTAAACCTAAAACAGACAAGTCTAGAATTCTCTAAACTAGTGTATCAAAGATAACTTGTAGCACGAACATTTCAATGGAAAATTCAAATTACTGTTTTAAGGAAACTTGATAGATGATGATTTGTAAATGCAAGTGAATTGAACTATAACCAAAGGTTTATTTTTTAAGTTTATTTAAATTTATTGTTCATTGATCAATTGATTCCTCACTTAGTGGCAGTTAGGTTCTTATTTGAAAACCCGTGTCTCACGAATTTATATTTCAAGACTAGTGCCTACTCTAATGGGAAATATAATTAAGGTTGAGGTGAATAAATTTGATTATAGATAAATCCTTGTTCAAGCATTATTCCTTATGTAATTTATAAAGTATGTTCTTCCTCTTAAACAATCCAACTTGTATCACTTGATTTCCTCTAATAAGTGAAGACATACTAGCATAGATAATTTTTTGATAGATCAACCTTACTACATCTTCTCTTTATGCACTGATAGAATTACATTTTAGATTTTATACATGGGGAAATTTTTAGGAGTTAAATAATACCTTGGGGAAGAGGATAAACTATCACCATACATTATACAACCAAAATACATTAAAGATAAAATTAAAAAATTAAACTAATATTTACAATACTAGCTTATACCTATGTAAGAGGTTCATAAAATATAAAATAGTTACAATGATAAGCATCACCTTTCATACACAATGATTAGGTGGATTCAATACAATTGATGTCATCAACCAAAAATAGGAATAAGGTTATCTAACCAAAATCTACATATCTTTATTTATATATAAGTACTGATAAAAAAAATAGTAAAACTTACCAACCAAGTACTACCACTTGTGTGTCTCAATGTTGAAGGTATACCATACATGTATGCTTATCATTAAACTATTATTTAAAGATTATCATTGATATACAAAAAACAAATAATTTAGTATATTTAATATTTTATTAAAAAATGTATAGCTAACGACTTTGAAAGCCCACATGATTATGTGATAAAGTGCTAACAAATGAAGTGCTAGTAAATGTTATATTTATACTCTAACCCTTGAATTTTATAATATATATAAATTTTTATCTTATTGGGAAGATCTTTCTAAGTTTTATCTTAGAAACCTCTCTCCCCTTAGGTGAGCTAAAACTAGAAACCTTCCTTAAATTCCCTTTTCCTTCTTCCTAAGTCTACACACTCCTTGCATTTATAGTTCCTCTTCATTGATACTCTCTACCTACTTATACACATATATAATATGCTTGGCCAAGTATTCTACCTAGATGCACTCTTTGTATGTATTTCAACAACTTCACTAAACTTTGCAAAATATTCAAGGCTACATTCATATAGAACTTGAAACAATGTCTTACTATGCTCTAACTTACTAAATTGTTGTAAGAAAATTTACCATGTGCATATACTAAGTCTGACTAATTTGGTTTGTCACCAACTATAAATATTAGTAAATAGCCCAAAATTCCTATTCATCACATCAATATTTTTATTTACACTAGAATGATAAGTCAAGCTAAGATAAAACCACTCAACCTATTTTTTTTTCAAATTAGAGCTGCAATTTTTAATAGCCTAGTATTTTCCCCTTTAATATCTTTGGTTCCCTCAAGTACCCATCATTTCTATGAGATCATAGATTTACTAAAATGGGTCTCTTGGTTAACTTGTGAAATTCAAGTCATGCTTTGCCTCCCCTCATGTCTTCATCATATGCCTAAATTGTCATATCAAATAAACTCATATGTATGAGTATGATTGAACCTATTTTTAGCCTATGGTGATTTTTTATACTTTCCTTTGCTAACACACTATTCCTCCATTATTCCCCATTTGCACATTTTCTTAGGTTTCCTCTAAGTTCTTTTATATATTTCAGTTTTCAAGTTTTTCCTTACCCAAGTATCTTGTCAAGAAGTTCTCCAAACTTTTTGTTCCTTGTTCAATATTTTTACTATGTTTAATTTTCTAAGATTTCGTCTACCTCTATGCCTCTTCATCGATTCTTGTGATTTTTGCTACCCTTAACCCCATAGTGTGCATAAGGTTATAAGTAGTTGGTTTGTGGCTACCTTAACTCTTAAATTATATGATTTACATCATAGTCTTATTTCTAGGTAATTAAGTTAGTGTAGATGAACATTATTCTTAGGTATCTAAGTAAATTTAAGTGAAAACCAATGAATACGTAGGGTACATATGGGAACTAGTGTTTTGTTTATTATCAATAAATTTACAGAAAAATCATAAGAGCAATAGGGATGAGAAGATAAAAATTGAATAAAATTGACAACAATAATTTTCACTACATTCACTAGATTTGGTTATACCACCATATTCATGTGCATTTGTGAGACATAACCCTATGAAGAATTCAATAATACAAATCTCACCAATTTATTCAATGTACATTTATTTACATTTATTACAATCCTTTATTTATTACCAAGATAAGATAATCCTTTGCAAGACAACAAGCATGATCCTTTGATTCATCCAAAAATATCAAAATACACTATTTAGTAGAGTTCGACGTAGAAAATGTAGATGCTTTCTATGATAAAAATTATTTCTAACCCTTACACAATTTTTAAAAAGAGATGTACATAGGAACTAGGTGTCCCAAAATTTAAGGATCTGAAAGAGTTTAGTTGAAACTTAACCCTAGGTGACTTGCTCTAATTGGAAAACTAATTGAAAATTAATTGAAAGCCAACTGAGAACTACAAGATGAGTGGGAAATCCCACACCATCTCAATATTTATCAACATCTATGTTGATTTATTACATTTATTTAAAAGAATAAAGAATGCGCAAAGTAAAACTAGTACCTAAAATACTTCGAGTCTATAAAGTTATTTGAAAAGATATTAATAAATTCATTTAAATCATTCATACTAGGGCCCTTTTGATACTTAAACTTAATCCTCTAAGAAAATGTAGATTCTTCTAAGTTCCCTTGTAGTTCATCAAAATCAACCACCTCAAGATTCTTGGAATTTTTGAATATCTTTTTTTATTTTCATCATTCTTTCAATATAATTCTTGGATACTGACTCATGCAGTGAATCTAAAAATTATTTGATCATCTTAGTAGTTGAGGTTACCATTTATGTTGTCTCCTAGAATGTGCAAGAGAGGTCTTCACCGATTTTCAATCTTTTTCATCACTTGTTCTACTAACCTTCTGTTTTTATTCAACTCTCATTTATAGTTCTTAATTGACTATCGGTTTCTATTCAACTCTCATTTATAATATAAATTTTCAATGCTATGATTTTTTAATGTTATAAATCGAATGGTCTTCAAATGAAATATATTTTGAATTTGTGCATGTTCAATGTGATTTTTAAATAACTTTCAAATTGTGTGCATTATTTAATTAGTTTGTTGATATATATTTTTTAATTGTTTAACATGCAGTTGCCATATCATTTCTTGGATGGATCCACTTTTCACTTTAGAGGATTTCATGCCTAATCCAGAAATCCCTATAGATCCTGGTGCACATCCCACCCCACCACATGAGGATATGCCTAACACACCTCCACATTCTCCACCACCTAACCCCCCACCTCCTCCTCCATTTGACCAAAATCAACTAAGAGAGAATATTCGAGCCAACTTAGTTGTCATTCAAGGAAACATAGATCTCATAAAAAATGAGACTAGAATCCCTCCACATCTCGCACGGTTTGCATCTACGATGCAAACTATTGTCGATTCTGTTTGATCTATCAATGCGGACCTAGATAGGTTCCATCAATGGAGAGAAGAGAGGAGACAATTCTATGCAGATGGACTGTCATATAAAGAAATCAATGACCTAAAAATCACTAAACAAGCTATGTGCCAATATTTTGTGAACCCCCAAACAAACGAACCAATACCACCCACAAAAAAAAGAATTTCAATTTTATGGTGTAGGCACCCGCAGATAGCTGCACATTTTTGGGAGAGATGGTGGATGGTGTTTGATACTCCACCACATGGCAACAGTGAGGTGCCCTTATATTTTTTGAGAAAGTTATGGGCTGAGTTTGAGTTGGGTAAAAAACCCAACTATTTTGATATGAGGTCATTTCAGGGAGCTGGGCGTGGCATGCCCCAACATAGACTAGGAGCACGTGTCGATCCTCAGCGACGTGCTCCAGTTGCTCCTCTTGTTCCTTCTCCTTCTCTTGGTATTCCCGCTGCATTTCAGCAGCAAACCATGTTATCTACACTAGGAGCATTGAGTTCACTTTTAGGACATCTCACTCAGCAGACTACACACGCGGCCACTGAAGTGGCCAATACAGAGCATGGAGGCTCGGGCTATAGGGATACTCAGACATCCACTTCAGGTGAGGTACATGCATCTGGGGTGGGATCATACCTAAATTTACTATATTTTGAGGATTGTCCCACACAGGTATGTTCATCTTTTGAACTTAAATTTACTTCAAGTTTGAAATGTAAAAAATTCAAGTAAATAATAACATCAAACTATATATATAATATAATATTAATTCAATAATTTTGTGTTTGGTGTATAGACGCATGATGACGTGATGCCCAAAACTCAATATCATCATCATGTGTATATGTCGAGTGCTATAGATTTGGGCTCACCTTTTCGACAGGTGCTTGAACCAAAATATATTAAGTAATTTGTGTGGATATATATATATATATATATATATATATCTAATTTAATTTGAATTTGTACACATGTGTGAATTGATACATTATATCTAGATGCAGGGAGGTCATACTATTCCTAGTATTGACTAGCCACAAGTTACAGTGGTGAGCACTCCTGAGACATCATTAGCTCAGGTGCGTGCTTTCAAAAGTTTGTTAAGTTTAAATTAAATACACATCATAGATCTAATTTATTTTTTTCATTTACATACACATGTGTGAATGATCTATACGAACTGTTGTACATCTATATGTAGGGATTTGATGAGATAACCATGGTGGGCCGCACACCTGAGACATCATCGACATCTATTCATGGGCAATCTCAGGTGCGTGATCATGAGGTCATATCATTCGAGGTTGTAAACTTTACTTTAAATCTCCTATACAAGTTTTACGAACATTTTATATATATATATATATATATTCAAGGTTTTCACATATTGTTTGCTTTATATGAATATGCAGGATATAGTGGATTAGGCATTTGCATCTTCTCAATTGACAGTTATGTTACTTGTTGAAGAAAATGTGCCATTTTTTTAAATTTTTAATTTTTTTAAATTTTTTTAAGAGGGTAAAAACATTATTGAATTAGAACAACATTACAAAGTCAGAAGAAAGAAGCCATAAGGGGCCCAACAAAACAAGAGTTAATTCACACCCAAGAAGCATCTCATATCCTCTGCAACCCACTCCTCAAGAATAGGGGCCATGTCATTAGGAAGATTGCCCCAACCATCCACATACCAAGAATTAGTCCTCTCTGACTCCCATCTAGCCAATCCATCAACCACCCTATTCCACTCTCGCAGAATATGGCATAAAACAATGGACTCCAGAGAAGAGCACATAGAAATAATCTGCTTGACAACCACAACAAGATGCCAATTCATATCCTCCAACTGTCGCTTATGCAACATATCAATAACCACTTGAGAATCAGACTCACAAATAAATCACCACCCAAGGCCAACCGCACGCTCAATCGCCATAAGGATAGCACTAGCCTCCATAAGATTATTGGTATGCAAACCACGATACATGGAAAAGAAAAACACCACCACTCCCAAGCTATCTCTACCAATACCACCAACTCTAACACGCCCAAGATTACCCCTAGATGACCCATCTGTATTGCTTTTTAGCTCCCCTAGAGCAGGCGGACACCAGAAGCCATCACGAGCCACCCTCACACACCCATGCCTATGATGCACACTACCCAAATTTCTCCTATCCCCAGCAACAAGACCCAGGGAATTAACAACACCCAAGTCCCCAGGATCAACTGGCATAGACAAATCACACTTAGCAGACAAAGTCTCCTGTAGAGCCCCAAGAATCTGCCTCCAAAGTTGCTCCAAGATCAATTTTTTATCCAAGAAAATCTGTCTGTTGCGCTCCAACCAAAGATGCCAAACAATCAAACTAGGGCCAATGCTCCAAGCAATTTTAAGAAAAGAGGTTTTGGTAGGAGATGATCCCTGTCTCCTCCAAAAATCATCCAAGGCAGAGACATGGCAACATGGTAAGCTCCAGAGATTCCACCAATGATGCCAGATATCCTTAGCAAAGGAACACTGAAAAAAGAGATGTGAGAGGCATTCTTCCTGCTGACCACACAAAACACACATGTAAGGGCCCTAGAACCCCCGTTTCCAAAGATTGTCCCAAGTAAGACACTTACCTTGGACAACAAGCCAAGAGAAAAAATTACACTTAGGCCAAGCAAATTTATTCCAAACATGCTTCCACCAAGGAACCTCAAAGCTCCCAAAGACCTATTTATCCAAAACCTGATAACCAGAGGCAACCAAAAATTTACCCCGCAAATCAGGACCCCACGCAAGTACATCCCTCCCAAGAAGAGAGTTGTAGGTGTGATCTGAAAGAATCTTAGCAAGAATTTGACGATCCTCCAAAACCCCCCTAGGAGGCCAATCCTAAGGGTCCTTCCACCTGGATATAGTAATCTGACTCAAAGAATGTTGAGATTTGAAGTCGGCCACATGACACCAACCTGCCTCCTCAAAAATCTGGCACAAGTCCTGAAGGTGGGGATGAGAAGACAAAATAGGGGGATGTCCATCCCAAGAGTCATGCTAGAAGAGAGCTTCCCGACCCCCATTACAAATCCAAAAAAGGCCCTGTTTCACAAGCTTGGCACCTCGTTTGAGGATACTCCAGATCATAGAGCCTTTCCCCTCCAGACTGAATCTTACAAGCTCCATGCTTTCCACTGCATGCAAATATTTGAGGGTAAGAATTTTAGCCCACCACATATGCTGTTGTGAACACCAACGCCAATACAACTTAGCAGCCAAGGCCTGCCCATTTAAATTAGTTCATCATAGACCAAGACCCCCTTCATGCTTTGGCCTACAGACAACATCCCATTTCACCAAGCTCCACTTTCTATGAAGAAGGTTGCCAGACCACAGGAATTGATGAGACAGCCTCTCGAAATCTTGAATAAAACTTGTCGGAGCAGAAAGAACAAAGCACTTATAAAGAGGGAGAGCCTGGATCACAGACTTAAGAAGAGTCACTCTTCCAGCTGAAGAAAGCCACCTGCAAGTCCAATGGCTGACCAAACTTTGAAACTTGTCAAGAATCTCTTGCCAAAACCTTTTAGGGAGAGAACGAATGGCAAGAGGGATTCCAAGATAGAGAAAAGGAAGTGAACCAATCTGGAAACGAAGAATACCTGCTAATCTCCTTTGGATACCCTTAGGAGTATGAAAGAAGTAAATGAGAGACTTCCCCTCATTAATGCGCTGCCCAGAGGCCACCAAGTAGCTGTCCAAAACATTGCGCCAGTTCAAAGCCTCCTCAACCCTTGCCCTACCCATCAAGGTAGTATCATCAACAAACTGAAGATGAGTCTGAGGGGGAAGATCATTTCCCCAATTCCAACCCTGAATCAAGCCACTTGCTACCTGAGCACGAATAAGCCTTCCCAATCCTTCCGCAAGTAGGATGAATAAGTAGGGTGACAAAGGATCTCCTTGTCTGAGGCCTCTAGAAGTACCAAACAAATCAGTGGGCTCACCATTGAGAAGCACTGAGAAGGAGGAAGAAGTAACACAACTCCTAACCCATTCAATCCAATCACTAGCAAAGCCAAAAACTCCAAGAATCTTGAATAGAAAGCTCCATTTAACGCGGTCATACGCTTTTGCCATGTCCAGCTTGATAAACATAGATTTTTCTTTTGAGGATTCCATAGAATGGATGGTCTCTACTGCAATTACAACACCATCCATGATCTGTTTGCCAGCAACAAAACCCCCCTACTCCTTAGATATTAACTCACCAAGCCAAGGTTTTAGCCTTTCAGCAATCAACTTAGTAATAATCTTATAAACAACATTACATAATGCAATAGGCCGAAAAAGATCCAAAGAAATAGCCCCCTCCTTCTTTGGAATGAGAGCTAAAAAAGTTGCATTTAGAGACCTTAAAATTTGTTTATTCATGAAAGATTCCTTAACAACTTCTAAGAGGTCCAACTTAACCACCTCCCAAAACTCCTGAAAGAATTCAAGAGGGAATCCATTAGGCCCCAGTGCTTTACCTTTCTTCATCTAGAACACAACGTTCTCAAGCTCCAATAAGGTAATAGGAGAAAGTAATGATTCATTCATTTCATTAGACACAAGCTGTAGGATACAATTCAAAATCCTTGTTTCATCCTCCTCAGCTAGAGGCGAATCTTCAGAAAATAATGAAGAGAAATACCGAATGCATTCCACAGAGATAGAAGCAGAAGAGGACAAAATTTCCCCATCAGACAACACAAGAGAAGAAATAATATTACCTTTCCTCCGGTCTTTAACTAAGTTGTGAAAAAAAGAAGTATTCCTATCACTAGCCTGGAGCCATTCAATACAAGACTTTTGTTTCCAAAAAATTTCTTCTCTTAACTCCCATTCCTCTACCTCTTTTGTTGCAACAATCTCTGACAAACTCAACTCTTCCGTTAGGCCTTGATCACGAATCTGCCTGGTGATTAAGTCCAAGTTATCCTGAGCCTTCTATTTTCTATGAAACAAATTACCAAAATGTTGCCTATTCCATCTTTTCAACTTGTATTTGACGTACTGTAACCTCTTTGAGAATGAATACATAGCAGTGCCATAAGCTGGCTTCCCAAGATCCCACCAGCCAGAAATCATATCATGAAGAGACTCATCCCAGAGCCACATGAGTTGGAACTTGAAAGTCTGTCTAGCACATTGTTGAGGCACAACAACCACAAGCTTAATTGGCCAATGGTCGGAGCCTCGACAATCCAATATTTCAGAGCTAATCATCCACCTATCCCCCATCCAAAAACTAGACACCAAAAATCTATCTAGTCTTTCAGAAATAGCAGCCTCTCCAGTTCTCCTATTATTCCATGTGAAGACTCCATTAGTTGGTTTGACATCAACTAACCTCAAAAGAGCCATATTATCCTGCAAGAGCCTAGAGGAAGGCTCCAAAGGAGCACTACCTCCTCTCTTCTCTTCTAAAGAAATGACAACATTAAAATCACCAGCTAGGATCCAAGGCAGGTAAGGATCCAAAGACCTCACATGTCTAACATGATCCCACAGTTGTGCTTTACCTTGGAAATTAGTCAAAGCATATATATTAGAGAAAATAACTTTCTCCCCTGACTCTAAATGAGAAGCAACACAAGAAATCGAACTCTTACAGGAGATCTACCAAATTGGACTAACCTTTTGGGGATCCCAAAAACAAGCCACTCCACCAGAATTACCAAAAGCACCCACACATTGACATTGGCCACGACCCCAAATCTTAGGAGCCACACTTAACATACTATCCACTGATAACTTAGTTTCCTGCAAGAAAATCACATCCGAAGAATGAATGCGAATCAAATCTCGAATAGCCTTTTATCGAGGGATGCTATTCATACCCCTCACATTCCAAGAAAGAACTATCATCGTTGGGGTTGGGAAAAGCGAGCATCGATAGTCTTCACCAAACCAGCCTCAACCAATGTCTCTCCAGCAAGCTTCACCTTTTCTTGGTCCTTTTTGCGACCAACCTTAACTGATTTCTCAGGAATCCCTTTCTTAAAATATTTTTGCTGCACACCCAAAATAGAGGAAGAAGGTTTAAGCTTACCTAAATCAGGGCTATCCCGAGCCTCCGAGTAGACCTTACCAGCACCAGAGGGGCCACCAGAATCACCAACCACCCCATCCCCCACACCAATAGCTAGAGTGGAAGGAGCTAGACCGGACACCATCTGAGGATCCTGGTCACCAAGTTGATCCACACCAGGGACCACCGAAGGCTACACCTCAACCAACTCCTTAGAACCAGAGCCATCCACCATTTGCATGTCAACTATAAACCCTTCCTCCTGAACTAACCCATCCAAAGCCTCAAATCTATTGAAAGTTTCCCCTTCCTGTCTATCTTGAAAAGGCCTCTTTTGGCCCCGTCCTCGATTGCGAGGTTTAACAGGAACAAAACCTTCTTTGTCCATGGCCAAGCTCGGCACTGGATCCTTACCCTTTTCCACCCTCGTATTAGATTGGGTATCCGCATTAATTTTACCTCCTGTACTAAAATTTCGAGGACACCTCCGCAGCAGATGTCCATATTCATGACATAGCCGACACCAAAAAGGCAACATTTCATAATCCAATGGCTGGGTCCAGGAATTAGAGCCAACAGTCAAATCAATAGAATCAGGCAGAGGCTAAATTAGATCAATCTCGACACAAACCCTCACATAAGAAAAGATTCTCTTATCCAAAGTATGTTGAGAAGGACCAATAGGCTTACCCAGCAATAAAGCAATCGATTGTAAAATATCAGTTCTCCAACATTCAAGTGGCAGCCGAGGAAGGCGGACCCAAACCGGGACCCTAGAAGGCAACTCTTCTGCCAAATTAAAGCCTGCATGCCATGGTTTTATGAAAATACCTACTTGGTTATAAAAATAAGGCCCCCCTTCAAATGCCTTATTTCGATTTGAAATGCACGAGAAGTCTACCAGAAAGAAATTGTTTGCAGCCAACAAAACATCAAAGTCACCCTCTGGAGACCATGTCTTGCGGATCCAAGTGTCCAAGAAAGAAATAGAAACCCTTATCCCCATAAACTTACAAATCAAAACAGGTTTGCTGTAATTATCCAGATCTTTAGCTATAGCCTCCGATTGAATCACCAACACAGGACGAACTTGCGCCCTCTCCAAGCATCCATTTACCTTATGCATTTTAAAAGTATTCAATTTTGTCCAACCCTCTCTAAAGGAATCCCCATCACCAACCTCCGTCATAGCCTTATCTCCCCTCACCTCACCAATAGATGCATTCATTGCCATTGAAACCACCCACCAAAAGCACCAGCCAAAAAAACCCCAAACCAAAACTAGCCCACCGCAATTACATGCAAGAGAAAATAACTTCAAGAAACACCACCCAACACAAGGAAGCAAATAGAGCTCCACCCAGCCAGCAAAGGAGAAGGAGATTGCAGATGATGATCCACCCCTGCGTCCGAACCACACTCCCAACAGCCAACACCAAGCAAATCCGGAAGGAAACCAGCGCTCAGAAAAAAAGAAAGCAGAAAACGGCCACCCCTGGCCTCAACCTGCACCACACCAAAACCCGTCCCCCACACACAGACACCAGGAACACAAAACAGAGGAAGCTAGGGCATGGGTGCCCTAGCTCGCCCGCAGCAAGCTCCCGAAAATGCCATCGATTTCAAGAAAATGTGCCAGTTGATTCACATGACCATATGGTAATTTATGCATACTAGAAATCATTTTTACTATATTTAGTCGATATTTAATTAGTTTTTTTTATGTAAAAGTTTATATTTTCAATTTTAAATATGTTTAATTATATCAAAATTTCTAAATAAATTTAAATCTAATTTCGAGTTTCTTGAACTCTTTTACAGCATGATGCAGGTACATCTAGTCAACATGGAACAAAGAGGAGACTTGATTTGACCGATTAGCCTGAGAGTTAGATGGTTTTATACTTTATGGACTACAAATCTCTAGTTTTATTTCAATATATGTGTTGGACTTGACATATAAATTTTATGGACTATCTAGATCTCTAGTTTTATTTTGAACATGTTATTATCATATATGTGTGTTTATTTATATCAGTTGACTTTAATACGATGATTATATATGTAGTCAATTATGAGATCATGTTATGTTCATTTTCATAATTATATGCATTTATATACATATCTATATATTTACATTTTATCAAATTTTCAAGTAATACATGCACTATATAATAATTCTTATCTAGAATCAAATTTCATATATATATAACTTATCACATGGTTAGGTGACAAATTAAAACATTCCTTAAATAGTCTCTTAAATCATATTCATAATAAATTAAGGGCAAGTAATTCTAACTATTTTCCAATTACATAGCAAATATTTGAATCAATAAACAAAAAACCATCTCCTTGTATGTATATTTAATGTATAATCTATACAATTGAATAATTATATAAAATGAGGTAAATAGAAGACACATGAAATATGTATAATCTATAAAATTGGAATAAGATATTTAAAAAGTGACATTGAACAAACATATATAATGTACATCAAGATGTTTAATGTACAACTATATAACATGATGAAACATATATGTGCATGTAGATACAATTAAAGCTTATCAACTTTTAGGTGAATACCAAAAATTGATATTTACATAGTCTCTAGATAAAATAGTTTTCAGTTCAACAATCACATTGTAGACCGACTTGATGAGAACTTGCAAAAATAATTAATGTAAGTAACTACAATTTTTACGAGTCATTTAAGTAAAAAATTCATGCAAGAAAAGAACTGCATATAGTAAATTCCATAAAAATTCAAATGATGTTAGCCATAGGATGGATTAAGGGGACCTAAGAGGATATATAGCTTAAGGGGGGGTCTTAAGAGAATTCTTAAGGGGAGTTAAGAGGATGCATCTCATGAACCCTAGGATATGGCTTAACGGGTCCTAAGAGGATTAAGGAGATGTAAGAGGATATGACTTAAGGGTCCTTTAAGAGGATGAATTAAGGGGATGCAAGAGGGTGTATTAAGGGGAGTTGAGAGAATGAGTTGAAGGAATGCAAGATGGTGGATTAAGGGGAGTTGATAGAATGAGTTGAAGCGATGTAAGAGGTTGGATTAAGGG